>JAVJIF010006613.1:7500-150166 GCA_038442645.1 Agave tequilana | reverse complement strand
AGTTAAAATAGATCTATTGAAGACTTTATAAGCTTTACTAGTATTTGAATACCCAACAAATATGACTTCATAAGATTTGGCATCAATTTTCCTAAATTGCCTTTAGTGTTTAAAACAAAGCATTTACAACAAAAAACATCAAAGCAAGAAACATTAGGTTTTCTCAAACAGTAAATTTCAAAATAAGTTTTAGAAGTATTTTACAAAAATAAATTCTACTTGAGATGTAACATGATGTGTTTACGTCCTCAGCCCATAAGTATTGAGGGAGTCCATTTTCATTTATCATTATCCTAATCATTTCTTGAAGAGTATGATTCTTTATCTCAACGACTCCATTTTGATGTGGAGTTGTAGGATATGATAATTCATGATTGATTCCATGTTCTTCACAATAGGTCATAAAGGAGTGGTTAATGAATTCACTACCTCTATCACTCTTATACGTAAAATTGAAAAATCTTTTTCTTTTTCAACTATTTTTTTAAACACTTGAAAATGCGAAAAGGCTTGATCTTTGTGTTCTAAAAGAAAACCCAAGTAAAACGAGAAAAATCATCAACCAAAATAAAGACAAAACGATTTTCACTTTGACTTTGGTATTAGTAGAACCAAACAAATTCATATGAATTAACTCCAAGGGTCTTGATGTCATGATATCCTTGATTGTTTTGACAGAGGACTTGGTTTGTTTCCAATTTAACACGCATCGCAAATGCGGTTCTTCTCAAATTCAAATAAGGAATACCATTCACCACTTCCTTATTGTTGATTCTAGATAGATGGTCAAATGAAATATGACCTAGTCTCCTATGCCAGAACCAAGAGTCTTCATTAAAGACATTTAAACATGTAACATTGCATTATAAATTTGACATATCAATCATGTACACATTATTTTCATGAAAACTGGAAAGTACACATGCATTGGTTTGTCTATCTAAAATATTGAAAGTTAAATCATCAAAAATCACTTTGAAACCTCTATCACAAAGTTGACTAATACTCAAAAGGTTCTGCTTGAGACCATCAACTAAAATAACATTTTCAATCAAGAGAGATGAACTATTTTTAATGTTACTTATACCGATAATTTTTCCTTAGGAATCATCTCCAAAGGTGATGGTGCCACCTCATAGTACCTTGATAGGGTTGCGAAATTGTTGATATCCTACGTAATATGCTTTGAGCAACACTATCAAGATACACCGCTCCATACGTCTTGGAACCTTGGTGTGTACCTATATCATGTAACAAATTGGTTGATTTTGATACCCAAATTTTCTTGGGTCCTTTAATGTTAGCATTTAAACCCAAATGTGATCATTAGAAGCATTTATTCTATCAAAACAAAATTTAGCTAAGTGACCTTTTCGGCCACAATAAGTGCATGAATAGAACTCTACTATAAATAAGACATAGTGTGCCTTAGCATTTGCATCAAACTCCTTAGTAGCAATGTCGGACCAAGTGTCCTCATAATCAATTGGTACAGTAAAGGGTTTAGTCACCACTTTTGCAACCTGGCTTCCTAAGGATTGCAAAAATATGGTCATCTTAACCTTCCATATAGGAAAGTTAAGGCCATCAAACTTGGGGAGGGTCTTAATACCTTCGGACATTTTTACTAAAGCGGATGAAGATGAAATTTTAAAAGAAGTGATTAGCAATTAGGATCTCTCTAAAGTTGTTAAGCCAAGAACTAGAGACCAATACTCTGATACTAATTGAAATACACCTAGAGGGGAGTGAAAATGTGTTTTGCTAATCAAATGCAATTTTAAAACTACTTATGATGACTTATGCAAGCGGTCACTCAAAATAAGAGTTGAAGCCAAATTCCCTATGAAGGGCTCTAGAACTTCTCCTCTTTGATTCATCTAGATAATGAGTTTAGGTGCTCAATTACCTCCTTGTTGAGATGAGTATAGACTAGTAATGAAAATGATGGAATGAAAGAAATTATAGAATGCAAGATAAACAATTTTACAAATATAAAAAATGAAAAGCAATAGAGAGCAGGACACAATCAAATACAAATACAAGGAAATTTGTTCCGAAGTTCGAGCCACGGCTCTACGTCCCCGCCTTCATCACTATGAAGGATTTCACTATCCTCTAAGGGATCTTTCACAAAGGGGCCTTACACAAAGGAATTACAATTTTGTCTACACAAGACCAGAGTACGCAACTCCACCAACTCAACCCTCTACACAAGAGGTGCTCAAAGCCATTGATGTTACAAAGCACTTGGTGATCTAACAAGATCACAAACACTCTCGCTTACAACTCCCTATACAGTGGAATATGAAGTGATGCTCAAGAAGATAAGTGAGAGAAGAAATTCAGTTAGAAAGAATAGAGGAGTTTCAAAACCAACTGAAAATAGCTTTGGAAAGAAAAAACTTGAAAATTGAAAGCCAGAAAAACTAGTCTCTTTAGAAACAAACTTTAAAACTTGTGTATTTTTCTTGTCTAAAACCAAAACCCATGACCCATAATATAGGCAATGAATAAATATTATTTATAAATCATACCAGATCATTTGGGGTGTGTTTAGATACTTGGAAACCAAAAATGCCCTTTAGAATCTACTAAAAACAAAACAGATTCAAAAACTAGCCGTTATGGCCATCTGGCAGCTTGTCGGTCGACTGACAGGTCATCCGAATAGAGCCGGTCAACCGACAGGTCATCCAGAATAGAGCGTTGGCTCCAGTCGATCGCTCATTATATAAAATAGAATTTTAAACTGTCAGTCGACCGGGTCGGTCGACCGACCCTAACCGAGAGTTATGGTCTCTCAGTCTGTCGGTAGGTCAGTCGACCGCAAGGGTTAGCGGTCGACTGGGTGGTCGACCGACAACGTGCACAAATGTGCACACCCCTAGCCAAAGGCCTGATCGACCGCCGGTCGACCGCCCTGGCCAGCAATGGGCACGGTCGACCAGGCGATCGACTGTTTTAGTCTGAAACAGTTTTATGTAGGGTTTTTAAAATTCAAACAATTTTCAAAATATTTTGTATTAGTTTAAAAGCGATGTAGCAATGTATAGGTGATGAAATAAATGTTCTAAATTTGTTATAAAATTTTGAAAAAATTATGAGACATGTATCAATACCAAACATGCAAACATACCAATACTACCGAAACTTGTATTTTTTTAAATCATGTATTTTGTGTGTGTAACTTCTTGAGCATTACTACTATATTCTATACTTAAATAAATTAATATCTTACAAGGCTCTAGGTGACTAGAAGATCTTCAACCGGGCTTCTCCATTACAGACGTTTGAGTGGTTTGAGCTTAATCACGTATATGATTCTTCTTGAGTCTCCAACACCTTCCTTTAGAGGAAGAAAACTCATTGAATCCTTAGAACCCTGAGATAAACATAAACACTTGAACTTGATTAGTACAAATAACCACATATGTTTTGTTATCATCAAAACTATAAAACCAGGTGATTGTAACCTTGGGCAAATAATATAGGCAATGAATACATATTATTTAAAAATCATACCAGATTATTTGGAGTGTGTTTAGACACTTGGAAATCAAAAATACCAGTTGGAATTCACTAAAAACAAATAGATTCAAAAACTAGTCATTATGGCCATCTGACAGCATGTCGGTCGACAGACCGGTCGACCGACAGGTCTTCCAGAAAAGAGCCATTGGCTCCGATCGACTGATCGGTCGACCGATAGGTCTTCCAGAAAAGAGCCATTGGCTCCGGTCGACCGCTAGGTATTTTAAAAAAGAAAAATTTAAACGGTCGGTCGACCGACCTGATCGACCGACCCCAACCGAGAGTTAGGGTCTCTTTGTCGGTCGACCGATGAGTCGACTGGCAACGTGCGCAAACGTGTACGCTCCTTGACCAAAGGCCCGTCTACCAGGCGGTCGACCGTTCTGGCCTGCAATGGGCAGCGGTCGACCGGGCGGTCGACCGTTCTGGCCTGAAACTGTTTTTATATATTGATTTGAATTTCAAACAATTAAAAAATAATCTGTATTAGTTTAAGGGTAATGTAGCAATGTATAGGTGATGAAATACATATTCTAAACGTGTTATAAAAGTTTGAAAAAAAATTATTAGACATGTATCAAAACCAAACATGCAAAATACCAATACTACCAAAACTTGTATTTTTGAAATTGTGTATTTTATGTGTGTAATTTCTTGAGCATTACTACTATATTCTACATTTTAACAAACTAATATCTTACAAGGTTCTAGGTGACTACAATATCTTCAACTGAGCTTCTCCATTAGCGACGTTTGAGTACTTTGAGCTTTGATCCCGTATCTGAGTCATCTTGAGTCTCTAACACCTTCCTTTAGAGTAAGAAAACTCTTTGAATTCTTAGAACCCTGAGATAAACTTAAACACTTTGATTATTACAAATAATCACATATGTTTATTATCATCAAAACCATAAAATCGAGTGATTGTAACCTTGGGCCAATAATCTCCCCTTTTTGATGATGACAAAATATGTAAGCTATTTAAGATAAAAGATATGGAAAGAGCTTGAAAAGCTCCCCCTCAAGTTATGCTATCTATCAAGTACAAGAAAATATTATGACTTTAAATGGATTTGATAATATAAGCAAGCCACACATATATGCATATAAAAAATGCTATCAATAAAGAATAATATGCATATATAGCCCACCATCCTTCCAATCCTCCTTCCTCCAGCACCAATATATAAGCATGGTAAAGCGAATGGATATAGAATACCAAAACAATTTAATAACTCAAATATCTCTCTCTCTTTTTGTCATGCATCAAAAAGGGTAAATACATCAACATAAAAGAGATATCAGTTTGAAAAGGACATAAAAGAAATTTGAAAACATTTTCAAAACTTATGAATCCATATTACAAACATTCAACTCAACACAAATGAATGAATATCTATTATAATTTAGTGGTTTAGTAAAAATGTCCGCAAGTTGAAAATTGATGGAAACATAATCAATTTCAATATCGCCTTTCTCAGAGTGATCTCTAAGAAAGTGATATTTAATATCTATGTGCTTTGTCTTGCTATGTTGATTTGCATTTTTGGTCATATAAATGGTGCTAGTATAATTATAAAATATTTTAATATGGTCATAATGTAAACCATAGTAAAGGAGAGTATGTTTCATCCATAGGACTTGTGTACAACAAGCCCCGCCGCAACATACTCCGCCTCAGCGGTTGAGGGGGCTACTGAATTTGTTTCTTGAAAGACCATGAAACAAGATAATTTTCTAAAAATTGACAAGTACCACTAGTGCTCTTCCTATCCACTCTGCAACCGGCATAGTCGGCATACGAATAACTCGTCATGATAAATTGTCCGATTTTCGGATACCACAAGCACATTCCAATAGTGCCTTAAGATATCTACTAATGCCCTTTACCGCAATTAAGTGAGACTCTTTAGGACTAGATTGAAATCTAGCATATAGACACACACTAAATATAATATCCGACCTACTAGCCTTTAAATAAAGTAAACTACTAATCATTCTTCTATAAAGTTTAATGTCTACATTTATATCTCGTTCGTCTTTGTCAAGCTTAGTAGTAGTGGCCATGGGAGTCTTGCTTAATTTTGCATTTTCAAGTCCAAATCTCTTGATGAGTTCTCTTGTGTACTTGGCTTGATTTATAAAGATCCCATCACTCTTTTGCTTGATTTAGAGGACAATAAGTAGTTTAGCTCTCCCATCATAAACATCTCAAACTCGTTCTTCATGCATGATTCAAATCTTTACAAGCTTTTCATTAGTGGATCCAAAAATAATATCATCAACATAAATTTGAACAATTAGGATATCCCTATCTACATGCTTTGTAAACAAAGTGGAGTCAACTTTACCTTAACAAAATCGTTTGAAATTAGAAAATATGAAAGTCTTTCAACCACGCTTTGGAGCTTATTTAAACCATATTTTAAGTTTTTAATATAAAGTTTTATCAAAGTACATAATCGGATGTGTAGGATCAACAAACCTGGGGGATTGTTCAACAAACACTTTTCTTATATAAAATCATTTAAAAACAGACTTTTGACATTCATTTGAAAATTTTTGAAATCTTTATAAAAAGCAAAGGCAAGTTGCATCCGTATGGCTTCAAGCCGTGCTACGGGTGCAAAAGTTTCCTCAAATTCGATACCTTCGATTTGGGGGTACCTTGGGCCACTAACCTAACTATATTTCTAACAACATTACCCGACTCATCCAACTTATTCCTAAAGATCCATTTAGTACCAATAGTTGGTCTATCATTGGGATTAAGATTAGGATACCGAACTTGGTTGCGCTTAAATTGATTGAGCTCTTCTTGCATTGCAAGTAACCAATATGAATCGACCTTGGCTTTGAGGATATTTTTGGGCTCAATGTGTGAGATAAAAACAAAATGCCCGCATAAATCATGGAGTTTGGATCGAGTTGTTACTAATTAGTCTCTATAATTGCATATTTCATACCGCATCTTCACATTTATTTAATATTAAATCCTGATAATAATACCTCTCTTGCATGTTTCTAGGTCCATGGAATTAAATGAAGAAGAAGCCCAAAATTCTATTTAATTGGTGATTAAAAGCTTACAAGAATAGCCATTGACTTTGGAGGGTGGTTTCGTTAAAATTGGGGGCCCAAATCTAGAAACTAGGATGTACAGCAGATAGGGGGCAACGTGATAGGCGTGGCAGGCGGCGCACGCGCGGCCATACTATGGCCGCAAAAACACGGCCATAGCCGCGTTTTCGTGGCTCTTATGTGGAGCCGCGCGTCAAGATTTGACGCGCAGCTCCGTACACTCTCTCTAGTGCCCCAGTTCACCTATAAATACCCTGGGATTTCCAGAGCTCAAAGGAGGAGGAGTTTTTGAGGAGTTTTTAGGATAGTTTTTTAGGATTTCTTCTCCATGTTATAGTTAGGGTAGCTTAGGTTAGTTGTTCTTCTTCTTCCTCCTCCTTTGTATTTTTCATTTCTTGTAAATCTTGTAATAGGAAAGAGAGTGGTACATGGTTGGAAAGCAAGAGTGCTGGTAATGGAAGGTGACAATCTATAAAAGGTTCTCTCTTTACCTCTCTTTTGTTCTTCTCTCTAACTCCTTTTACGTGCTTAGCTCATTTTCTCTCATGACAATTAACTACTAACCACTAACTTGCTAACTTCGTACTTGATAATCCATATGAATCTAATAGCCTCTACTTTGCCTTACTCTTGCAAGAGCCATTGATAGCTCATAATGATGGATTCTCACATTCTAACATCCTAACTCTCTAACAAGCTAAGATTACTTTACTCCATGCTTTCTCTACTTTAGTTTTGATGGTTTAAGTTTAGCTTGCACTTGTTTTGTTGAGTTTGGATGTGATGAGTTATCTTACGTGTCATGCTTTGAAACGCTCTTGAAACAAGGACTGGTGATGGCCAAGGATACATGTGAGGCAACTATCAGTAAGAGGTTAGCATGGTTAGTGGAGCCATTAGTAGCCCTGGGTTTTCTTTCCTTTTTACTTTGTTTTAAATATATTTCAAAAATTACAAAAATCATTTTTCGATGTTTCCCACTTCTTCGTGTTTCACTGTACTCTTCTCTTTTCATTCTTTATTTTCTTTTCTTTTCATTCTTTAAAATATAGAAGAAACTTTAACATACATGTGAACATTTCGATAAATCTTCTATCGCTTCCCATCCCTGTGGATTCGACCCGTTTAGCCTCTATGCTATAACGGAGATATCGAGGAAGTCAAAGCACGCATTTTTAACTCTTGATTTCAAAAATACACATTTCGTGCGTGATTTTCCCCCAATCAAATTTTGGTGTTGCTTCGGGGATGGGAACGGTTTGGTTTCACGTTTTTGTTAACTTTTCTTCTTTGTTTTTTAGTGTGCAGGTTAAATTTTTAGCATTGCAGAAAGTCCACACTTGCTTTTGTATGGTTGGGTAAACTCTTGTATATTATTAATTTTGTTGCTAGTTTTTGTTACCTGTGCACTATAATAATTTAAGAACTAAAATACGAAAATTGGATGTTTTAAAATGATTTAGACATTTGCATCTAGGCACGTGTCGATTTTAATTCTAATATACTATATTTTATTCTTGGGTTGTTGTGAACTTGACGGAGGTATACATATTGCATTGCATATAGTTAGGACAAACACGTGGATAATTTACTCTCTTGTGTTTATTCTTATCTTATTGCACACTTGCATGAATTGAACTTAAGGGCAACACCCAATACAACATAAGGTGGGAAAATCATTACCCTTCCTTAGCCCAAAAATCACCTCCCCACTCGCACAACCCAAGCCTTAATAAAAATTGATAGACGTTGGCCCCTAGGGACATCTCGGACTCATTTAGGAGATTGACCTAAGGGGAAAATTGTTAGAGTTTGACTCTTGTCAAATCGGTGTCGAAGGTTGGGGATTGAGAGGCAAAACCTCAAAGAATAGTGGTTTGGCATAATTAGGCCCGTTGCTCAGGCACGGATACCTCCCACTGATCTTGCCCCTACCTGACCGATTAACTTGTGGTCAGATTCTGACAATGTACCCCCCGTGGGCAGTCTAACCAGTTAGGAGTCATATAGGTCTAAGTCAACCCTAGTGTAGGCTTGTTTTCTTTCTTTTCTTTTTCTGTTTATTTGTTTGTTTATTTTTTTGTAAATTGTGAAATGGAATTTAAAAATAAATTTTTTTCATTCCTAATATGAATCCATATTTCACCCCGACCTCATTTGACTCGGATAACTCTGACCCAGCTATGTACAATATAAACCAACCATATATGTCGGGTTGGGATTATCCGACTCAATATGATCATATCCCTAATCCTATGACTATAATTTTCAAAATAACTTCCACTCTTCACAGAGTTCATGGGAATTCACCTCCTCTGAGTCAAATTTTCAGTCACATTATCCACAATTTTCACAATATTCATTCTCTGATTCTGCTTCATATCCTCCTTTTCCTAAACCATTAATTGAAGAAAAATCATCATTGCAAAGGACTTCAGAAGAAGCGATAGAGGCCTAAAAATAATTTGAAAACATGATGGCCTCATCATGTCAACAAAAATTTCAATATTCGTATAGTTCTTTTCCAGAATCACTCAAAGAAAAATTATTATGGGAAAAAAATATGAAATTCGTGCAAGAGATAGAGCGAATAATACAAAATATGATTGAGTTCCCATGTCTATCAGATGTTCATATGACTCAAGAATCATGTCATTTTGGAAATCCAGCTTCGATTTCATCATACCAACCTGAACTTGACCATCATCAAATTCTTGATAGTTTGACAAGTTATCCAATTCCTAAAATTGAACTTGAAGATGAATGTGAACCTAAGCTTCAATTTAGCGATTCGAGTCCAATCTTTGAATCATTATCAACTCCTGAAGTGTTACCTAAACTAAGTACTGTTTTTAAGCCAGTTTTGATTCCCATCATTCTTGAACTTGAATCATTCATTTCACCCATTCACATTCCTTCCGTGGACGAAAATCAAGATTCAATTTCATTACATCCATTTGAACTTGCCCAAAATTTTGAGAACCACCTTGACATTTTGGCAAGTTATCTTTTTCCCGAAATTGAACTTGAGCTTGAAAGTGATCCTGAACTTCAAGTTGGTAATTCTATTTCACTTTTTGATTCAATAATGACTCCGATATCTTTACCAAATTTTTTCTCTATTCCGGAGTCAACATTGAATCCTGTACCAGTACACTGTGAAATTAAATCACCAATATTTTATGATCACACTTCATTGATGGGAAAGTGTGTGAAGATCAATTCTTTGGTTTGGACCCCATTTTTGAACCAATTTCGACTCCCCCTTTTGAATCTCGACTTGATCTGAGTCAAATTCCCGAGTCAGTATCGGTTTTTATTCCTGTTCCATTTGAGTCCAAATCAATCATCTCCCAAAATCACACTTCATTGTTAGACAAGGATGTTGAAGAAAATGACTTATTAATTATTTTGAAAATTGAAAATTAGATAGGGATAAATAAGACCATTCACTAATCAATCTTTTACTGGGTCGTATTAGAGAGGTCACTAGTGGGTTTCTGCAACATCCATAATTTCTTGATTGGTAGCAACACTTAGCCCAATCAGACCACCACCGGAGCCACCACCATGAGGTAATTTTTCTTCCCTTCCCATTTATTTCATGTATATATACATTCACGATACATTGAGCACATTGCATGAGATAAGTGTGGGGGGGATTTACTAACATAGTTAGTTTTAAATTTTCTTTCTTTTACACTTCTTTTTAAAAAATTTATAGAGAAATTCTTTTCTTTTCTTTTTACAAAACTTTTTGAAATAAGAGAAATAGTTTTGATTTATTTTTAAGAAATTAAGATTATTTTAAGAATCAGGAAGACCTAAAATTATGAATTTTTAAATCGAGTCAAAAAAATAGATTTTGTTTAAATTTTAGGATAAGAAAGTAAGATTGGAAAGATAATTTGATCTTGAATTTTTTGCCTTAGATATATGCACTTCACACTTAACACAATTTTTGGGAATGAAATAAGGACTGAAAATGCCATAAAAATATAAAAAAATGATGATAATAAAAATCACTTATTGAATTTGGGTAATTATGCCTCAGGAAGCATGATTATTCACGCCTAAAATGGTGGACAAAAAAACAAAATAATCTTGTTTAGTTTTATGGCCTTATTTACTCGAGTCCTTAAGTCCGAGGTATGTTTTCCCATCTGGTGCCCTAAAATTATCTGGTTTGGGAGTCACCGGCTAAAGGCTTACTACTTGGGTAAATAAGAAAGCCTACGAAAACTAAGGAAAGAAAAAAGAAAAAAAGAGGAAAAATTATTAAATAAATGGCATGAAAGTTAGAGTCGATATCTCAAAAAATTTTAATCTTCACAAAGTGCATATGTTCTGAGAGTTTTATGAAAGATCAAAGAACCAATTCAATTTTAAATTCTTATATTTAATTTATAACAAGATTTTGCATTTTGATTTAGTTTAAGGAAGAATAATTTCTGGTTAACCTATGACCTTTGATCACTTAAATTTTCGTAAAAATATTTTAACACTTTTCTCCATTTCAAAATGCATTTTCAAAATACTAACATTTAGTTTCTTTCTTTATGGATTTTATGGGTCTAATCCGCAGAAAACGCTCAGGATACAAAACTCTTCCTCTAGGGGAAACCTAGAGGTTTAACGACTTTTTGCACATGCTCAGCATTCGCGTCACCTGCGAAAATGATGTAATAATTTTCTTAGTTTTTTGTTTTGCTCGGGACGAGCAAAAGATAAGTGTGGGGTTGTGATTAATCTCTAAAATTGCATATTTCATACCGCATCTTCACATTTATTTAATATTAAATCATGTTAATAATACCTCTCTTGCATATTTCTAGGTCCATGTCTTGAAATGAAGAAGCCCAAAAATCCTATTTGATTGGTGATTAAAAGCCTACAAGAATAGACATTGACTTTGGAGGGTGGTCTCGTCAAACCACGGGCCCAAATCCAGAAACCAGGATGTATAACAGATAGGGGGGCGACGTGGCAGCGTGTGGCAGGCAGCGCCGCGCGTGCGGCCACACTATAGCTTCGGAAACGCGGCCAAAGCCGCGTTTTCGCAGCTCTTTTGTGGATTTGATGCGTGGCTCAATACACTCTCCCTAGTGCCCCAGTTCGCCTATAAATACCCTAAGATTTCCAGAACTCAAACGTGGAGTTTTTGAGGAGTTTTTAGGATAGTTTTTAGGGTTTTCTTCTCTATGTTGTACCTTAGGGTAGTTTCGGTTAGTTGTTCTTCTTCTTCTTCCTACTTTGTATTTTTCATTTCTTACAGATCTTGTAATAGGAAAGAGAGTGGTACATGGTTGGAATGCAATAGTGCATGCAATGGAATGTGACAATTTATGAAAGGTTATCCCTTTACCTCTCTTTGTTTTCTTCTCTCTAACCCCTTTTACATGCTTAGCTAATTTTCTATCATGGCAACTAACTACTAACCACTAACTTGCTAACTTCTTACTTGATAATCCACATGAATCTAATAGCCTCTACTTGGCCTTGCTCTTGCAAGAGCCATTAATGGCTAATGATGATGGATTCTAATACTCTAACATCCTAACTCTCTAACAAGTTAACATTACTTTATTCCATGCTTACTCTAGTTTAGTTTTGATAGTGTAAGTGTAGCTTGCACTTGTTTTGTTGAGTTTAGATATGATGAGTTATCTTATGTGTCATGCTTTGGAACGCTCTTGAACTAAGGACTAGTGATGACCAAGGATACATGTGAGACAACTATCACTAAGAGATTAGCATGGTTAGTGGAGCCATTAGTAGTTAGTAGCCATGGGTTTTCTTTCCTTTTTACTTTGTTTTAGATATATTTCAAAAATCACAAAAATCATTTTTCTATGTTTCCCACTTCTTCGTGTTTTACCGTACTCTTCTCTTTTCATTCTTTGTTTTCTTTTCTTTTCATTCTTTAAAACATAGAAGAAACTTTAACACACACGTGAACATTCCGGTAAAGCTTCTATCGCTTCTTGTCCCTGTGGATTCGACCCGTTTAGCCTCTATGCTATAACGGGAGTATCGAGGAAGACAAAGCACGCACTTTTAACTCTTGATTTCAAAATATATACTTTTCGTGCGCAGTTTTTTCCTGATCGGTTGCCCCCTTAGATACATCACTATGATGAGGTCCTTGGGATGATTTGAAGCAAATCTCCAATCCTTTTAAAGTGGTTGCGTTAGCTCCACTTCAACCTCTTGAACTTCACCTTGTATATTAATCTTTGGCTTTTCTTCTTCTATAGGTTAGTCCTTCAAGGTTATCTTCTTCATGTCTTCACCTAAAGAATCAATCTCTGCATCATTTTTCACAAAGGCATTAGATTCCTCAAACTTGACATACATAGATTCTTCAATAGTCAAAGTAAATCTATCAAAGACTCTATAGGCCTTACTAGTATTTGAATACCAACCAAATATGGCTTCATAAGATTTGGCATCAAATTTTTCTAAATTGTCTTTAGTGTCTAAAACAAAGATTTTCAACCAAAAACTTTAAAGTAAGAAACATTAGGTTTTCTCAAATAATAAATTTCAAATGAAGTTTTATAAGTATTTTTATAAAAAAAAATTCTATTTGAGATGTAATATGATGTGTTTACGGCCTCGGCCTATAAGTATTGAGGGAGTCTGTATTCATTTATCATTGTCCTATCCATTTTTGAAGAGTACGATTCTTCCTTTCAACGACTCCATTTTGTTATAGAGTTTTAGGACATGATAGTTCATATTTGATTCCATGTTCTTCACAATAGGTGATAAAGGAGTGGTTAATGAATTAACCACCTCTATCACTTCTTATACGTAAAATCGAAAAATCTTTTTCTTTTTCAACACTTTTTCTAAACACTTAAAAAATGTTAAATGGCTTGATCTTTGTGTTCTAAAAAGAAAACCCATGTAAAACGAGAAAAATCATCAACCAAAATAAAGACAAATCTTGAAAATACTGCGAACTTTGTCGCAGTTTTTAAAAATTTAATGATCATAAGATAAAAATAGACTTTAGTAAATTCAAAGAACTGCGACAAAGGTCTGAGATCTAACTTAATTGAAGACTGCGACTAAGGTCGCAGTTACAATAATAGTGAAATTGTTGTTGGCCCAAAGGTTATACTCTCCATTTGTTTAGAGTTTTGATGATAACAAAACAAACAAGAGCTATTTGGTACTAATAAGTTTGTTCAAGATAAGTTTCAGGTTAGTACCATATCTGGAGGCTATTGCTTAGCTTTTGCAAGAAATTCTAGGTTCATGGAGCAAAGAAGGCTTATGGCACATCAAGGAAGGAACATAGAAGAGAAGGCTCTAGCTAGGCTTTGCATGGCTCAAGACTTCAAGATTGCTCTAGAAGACTTCATTAGATTTATTTTTAGTTTTATAGTTTTGTTAAATAATAGTGAATAGGTTTGAAGCTCTATATTCCGACACACACGTTTTTTTGCGTCTTTCCTAGAAATATTCCCTATAAATAAATACAAAATATTTTAATACAAAGCCTTTTGATTACAAACTCAATTTTATGTTTTATATATATCTCTAATCAAAACTATTTTGTTAAAATTTCAAAACTCCTCAAAATTCTGTTACAGTTTCGTTTTTTGGCCTGAGCCGGTCGACCGGTCGGTCGACCAACACTAAGTCAGGTCATATCGGTCAACCGACCCAATCGACCAAACTTCTGGCAGTTTGGTGCGTATCCGTGTGCACGTTTCGCGGTCGACCGGAGAGGTCGACCGAAGCCCTTCGGTCGACCGACCGGTTGACTGACTGAAGTGCAGTTGCTCTCTGTTTCTGCCCAGTCGACCGGGCGGTCGAGCGGAAGCCCGCAACAGTTATTTTATTTGAACCCCGGTCGACCGACCGGTCGACCGAGAGAGTCGTTTCAATAGTAACGGCTACTTTTTAAACTTGTTTTATTTTTGTCTTTTTCTTTCCTAAAAGTGTTTAAATGATATTTTCTGAACCTAATATTTTCTAATTACCATTAAGTGGGTTTACTCATTAATCCCTAGCCCTCTCCTATAAATAGGGGTGATTAGGGAGAGATTTCTTTACAACAAAATTTGCAAAAGTTTCAAAAGTTTAAGGCATTCAAAAGAGTTTCATTTCTTGATTTTTGTGCTGAAAATCTCTCTCATTTTCTGAAGTGTTTTTCAAAACTCTCTGATTTCAGTTTTCCACTTACATACAAGAGCTTCAATCCTACTTATTGTTCTACAAGGATTTTGTAAGGGAAGAGAATTTCACAAAAGAGAGTTTGTGGTCTTTTGATCACCAAGAGAGAACTTGTACTTGAGATTGTGGAGTTGGGTACTCCGGTGTGATTGTAATTCTTTGTGAAGTTATAGTGGTTAGAAATCCTTCTGGGTGAAGGCGGGGACGTATAGCTGGGTGCACGAACCTCGGAAAAATTCTCGGTGTTTGCGTTTGGTTTACTTGCTCTTATTTCTTGTTTTATTTTCATTGCTCTTATTACTTGCTCTCTACATTCATTGCTATATTCACTTGTTTCATATTCATATTGTCAATCTTATACTCATACAACAAGATTGCATTGTACACCTCCAACTCTTATCTAGAGGAATCAGGAGGAAGGAGTTCAGAGCCCTTCACGGGGTATTCGGCTTCTAGTCTTGTTGTTTTGGGTGATTGTTGCATCATCAAATTTTTAATTGTACATTGATTAGCATTATCACCTATTCACCCCCCTCTAGGTGATTTCAATTGGTATCAGAGCTTGGACTCTAGGTTTGGCTTAACATCCTTAAAATTTGCTAATCATCATTTGCATTCCTTCATTCATACACTAGTAAATATGGCCGACAACATCAAAACCCCTCCTAAATTTGATGGACTTAATTTTCCTATTTGGAAGGTTAGGATGACTATTTTCTTACAATCTTTAGGTAGCTTAGTTGCAAAATCCTTGACCAAGCCCTATGTTATACTCGATAGTGAGGAAAGCACTTGGTCCGACTTTACCTTTAGAGAATATGAGGCTAACTCCAAGGCCCAAAATTCCCTCCTAACCGCCTTGAATGAGGATGACCTTACACGGGTAATACATTGCCAATCCGCCTATAAGATTTGGCAACACTTGTTGGTCACACACGAGGGGACATCACAAGTAAAGAGAGCTAAGATAGATCTCTTGAGGTCCCAATATGAAAGCTTTAAAATGATTGATGATGAATCTATTGATTGCATGATTACAAGGTTTACTAAAATTACCAATGCTCTTTCCTCTTTAGGTGATGATATTAGCAATGACCAAAAGGTGTGGAAAGTGATTCGGGCTCTTCCTTCATCATGGGAGATAAAGGCCACCACCTTGAAAAAGTTGAATGACAAGGATGAAATGGATCTCATAAGTCTCATTGGAAACTTGAAGACTCATGAGATGGAAAAGAAGGCAAGAGAAGAAGCGGCTCCTCAAAAGAAGAAATCCATAGCCTTCAAGTCTTCCTCCACTTTTGATGATGATGAAGAAGATGAAGAAGAAGATGAGGAGCTATCCCTCCTTGTGCGAAACGTGAAGAGAATGTACCGGAAGAACAAGCTCAACTTTAGAAGAAAATTTGAAGGAAAAGAGGAGAGAAGAATCATTTGCTACAATTGCCGAAAGCCCGGACATATCATGGCCGATTGCCCGGAATTCAAGAAAAAGGTGACTTCCTCCTTCAAGTAAAAGAAGCCGGTCGAAAAGAAAGCTTACAAAGCCACTTGGGATTCGGAAAGTGATTGATGCTTAACCTGCACACAAAATACGGAATTTCAGATTTAAGAATAAAAATGTGCAAGTGCTCAATTCTTACCGCTATAACAAGTGGCTATGCGGGTCGTGACCCACAAGGAGGGTTTGCGATGGAAGCGTTCAAGGTTCTTGTTGAAATCTTTGTGAAGAAAACGAAAGTTCTTCTTTGTTTTAAGAAATAAAAATGAAAGAAGAGTTAATGGTTAAAGTTAAAAAGAAAGCGATAGATGAAGAAGGTGGAGAAAATCAGAAAACGATGAAAGCGATTATGTACAAATGAGTTGGGAAAGAAAGAGTTGGAAGATGAGGTGTTGGCGATCTATGCTAAAGAAATAAAAGAAAAGAAAGAAGGTTGAAGAAATACTTACCTAATTTGATTGATGACTTATCTGGAAACCTTGCATGTTCTACCTTGCTTGGAGGCGTTCAACGCATAGATCATAGGATCGAGCTCAGTCCCCGTTCGCATTATATCATCAAGCCTCGCAAGAATGAAGTGATACGGATCTTGAGGAGGAGAACGTCTTCATGAACTATCGTTGGCACTCACATAACATCGTTATACTTATGCTTCTGGCTTCACTTGCAAACTCATCAAAAATAAAGGAGGTAAAGTAGAAAGAGGAAGAAGAAACAAAAGTAAATACGAACATAAAACGAAAACACTTACCTTTATTACTTGCAGAAACAATGGAAGAAAGGAGGAGGGTACATCGGTGTCACTCTCAACATAAGCCTCTCTCTCTTACTTACATGAATCTTCATCTAACCTAAGCTTACATACATAAAAAGAAAAGAAAAACCTAAACTACAAGAAATGAAAACTAGGCTAAATCCTATCTCTGCATGGTCCCATTTTCAGTTCAAATACAGGCTTTTTATAGACAAAACCCAACCTACAGGATCCCGGGGAGATCGGGGGAGCAAACACTCCCCCTAACTCCACAACCAAGCCGCGAAAACGCGGCCAGGGTGTGGCCAGGTGGCCACACCCTGTTGGTGGGTCTCCCCGGCGTCTCGTTCTGTCTTTATCTTGGGTTGGATTTGCAGTTTAACTCCGAGATTTTGAAGAAATGGTCGTTGATCGTTGCTTCAACCGATCGATTCTGGGAGGATTCTTCTCAACCGGTTTTCAACCTCTTGATTTTGCCCTGATTCAGTGAGCTCGAATTAATTCTGATTTAATTCAGAATTTTGGTGGGCTTTTTGGCTCATTTCTCTTCATCTCCTTAAAGAATGGGCCTGCAAATAAATTAAACAATTAATTAGGACAATACAGATTTTATTCTATAATAAGTATGGAAATATGATACTAAATATGCAACATTAGCGACCAATCACACCCCCATACCTATCTTTTGCTCGTCCTCGAGCAAAACAACTAAATTATACTGAGGATTATTAGACCACTTTCGCAGGTCACGCGATTGCACTGAGCATGTGCAACAAGCCGTTAAACCTCTAGGTTTTCGCTAGAGGACGAGTTTTGTCTCGTGAGGGTTTTCAGCGGATTGCACTCACAAAATCCAAAAAGAAAGGAAAACAAAGAGTTAGTATTTTCGAAAAGCATTTTGAAAGAGAAAAATATTTGAAATATAATTATGAGATTTAAGTAATCTATAAGTTATAGGAAAACCGAAATTTTCATTCCTAAACTTAGTCTCTATTCAACAATTTGTTATCAATCAAAGTAAGGAGTCAAATTGTACTTCTCATCTAGTCTATTACTTTACCCTAAGTCATATGCACCTTGTGACTGTGAAAATTTGACTAAGGGTTCATTAACTCTAACTCTTATGCCTTATTTATTTATATATATATATTTTGGTGGTATTATTCCTTAGTTCTATTAGGCTTTGTATTCTGCCCATGTAACGAGCCTTTAATCGATGACTCCCAAACCAAACGGTCTTAGGGCACCGGGTGAGAAAACACCCCAGGGACTTAAGGACTCGAGCAAACAAGGCCACAAAATAAGGATTTTATTATATGAACCCTTTTAGGCGTGAATACTTATGCTTTATTAGGCACAAATACCCAGCTTAATTAGAGGATTTCATATATATATATATATATATATATATATATATATATATATATATATTATATATATATATATATATATATATATTTTTTCTTTCAAACTTATCTAATCATCTTTCGCATAAATACTAAGGCTTGCTTAGGCCAAAGCACCTAGCTAATCAATAATTAGATTTGTTCATTTTTCATAGATATTTTTTTTTTTTTCTTATTTTTATAAGGCATAAGAATCTTTGTTTTTGAACCCTAAGTGTGTAAGTGTATGAAGTGTGCATATTTCATCAAGGTAAAGATCAAGACTAAATTACTTTGACAAATTATCTTCCTAACTCTAAAAATCAAACAAATAATCTTATTTTAACCAAGCATAAGAAATCCTAATTTGGATTTTCCTATTCCTTAAAATTGACTCAATTTCTTACAAAAATATGTCAAAATATTGTTTCTATTTTCAAAAAGTTTTTAAAAGCAAAGAAAATGTTAATTTTTTTTAATAAAAAGAAAAAATTAAGTTATGTTAGACCCTCCCCCACACCTATCTCATGCATTGTCCTCAATGTATGAATTAATGCATAGATGCATGAAAAGACGAAAGGGAAGGAAAATGTTACCTTAAGGTGGTGGTTCCGGTGGTGGTCTGATTGGTCCACGAAATGTGGCCCAATCAACTTTTCGTGGGGTTCGGAGGAACCCACCAGAAGTTTTCTAATATAACCCATTAAGATTGTATATCCATGAAGGATTTTTATTAAATATTTGACCCCATCTAATTTTCAAATTCCATAATTAATTTCGGAGTCAAATTTGTCAACCACCTTGTCCCAAAATGGAGTATGAAATGATAGAATGATTGACTTGGACTCAGGAAGTATAGGAACTAATACCGACTCAGGAAGGTGACTTAAGTCAAGTAAAGGCTCAGGAGTCGAGATTGGTTCAGGAAGTGGATCCAAGTCAAGAAAGTGAAACTCAAGTCCACATTTATTTTCCAACAATGGAATGTGACTTAATATTGGTGATTCAAGTTCAGGAATGATAAGTGGGGGAATCAAAACTGACTCTAAAATATTACTCAAGTTTGGTAACAAAACAGGAGTCAATATTGATTCAAAAAGTTGAACTGGATCACAGATTTGAGAATCTAGGTCACATATCTCATTTAGTTCAATATCAAAAAAATGAGAACTTGCCAATTTGTCAATAGGATTTTCAAAAGTATAAAATTAGTCAAGTTCAATATGATCATCAAGAATGGGTGATTCTATTTCATGATGAATTGGCACAGGATTCAATGTTGACTCAGGAAAAAGATTGAAATCAGGTGAAGACACCGGAGTCATTATTGAATCAGGAAGTAAAATTGAATCACTAAGTTGAGATTCATGATCATATTCATTTTCAAGTTCGATTTCAGGAAAAGGATAACTTGCCAAACTGTCAATATTCTTTTCAAAATTTGGAGTTTGGGCAAGTTCAAATGTTTGTTCTGAAATGGAACCTTGATTTCCAAAATAACCTGACTCATCGGCTCTAACATGATGGTTAGTGACATTAGAACTGGTCAAACGGTGTGAACGTAGAGATTCAACCATTATATATGTCACGATTACGAGCGTTTTGAGCCTGAGTCATGGCTTCAAGCATCTCTTCATAGTTGATAGGTTCATTGTTTTGATGAAAAGATGAAGTAGTGTCTTGGAATTGGTGGTGAAATTGTGGGTCCATCAGATTTTGGATTTTTGTTTGGACTCACGCATACTCATTTCCAAAATTGATAGTTTTCTATTTTGGACTGGTGGAACTTGTTGGCCCAAGGTTACAATCACCCATGATTAGTGTATTTTGATGATTACAAAACATATTAGTTATTTGTACTAATAACATTTGTTGTTTAAGTGTGTTTTCAGATTTCTATTCATACTAGAAGTCTTCTCTCACAAATACAAGGTTTTGGACTCAAGTCAACTCCAATTGGGCTCAAGATGCAAAATTGAAGATCAAGTGAAGATAGCCCTTCTTGAAGCATAGCTTTGAAGTCTTTTAGAAGTTTGTAAGTTTAGAATGTTAAAGTTTGAATATAGGAAATTTGGCTCTAGGATTTGCACACACACTTGTTTCATATATTTCCTATGTTTTGAAAATGGTTATTTCTAAGTTTTATGCCTTAGTTTATATATACATGTACCAAAGCTTTATATCCTGAAAAACTTGTTTAAAACATGTGTATAAACTATTTTCTGCATAATACTTAGCTATTGGTATTATTAAAATATTTTTACAAAAATTCCATCTTCAAAACAGCCCAGTTTTTCAGTGTCAGGCAACATCGGTCGACCGCCCGGTCGACCGGCGATGTGTCTGGACATGCACTGTTTGTGCATGTCCGTCGGTCGACCGTACCGGTCGACCGACGGAGAGCATTCTGCTCTCGGGATATTTCGGTCGACCGGACCGGTCTACCGGAAGAAGGAAACTGTGTTTCCTCCTTTTGGGTCGGTCGACCGGACCGGTCGACCGAGAGCCAACGGCTCTTTCCAGCAGGGCTGGCGGTCGACCGGACCGGTCGACCGCCAAGCCTGCAACTTAGCAACGGCTCTTTCCTCTTTTGGATTTTCTGAAAAACTGTTTTCTTTTTCTGCTTTAACAGATTTTTGGAGAGTTGTTGGGGTGCTTTTGCAGGTTGAATTAGGTGTAAAGAAAATGTTTTTAACTTATTTTCAACCCTATAAATAGAGGAGAAGTCTCTCCTTCATATCACTAAGAAAAATCCTCAAGTTTACATTGTTTTCAAAAGAGAAAAGAAAAGAGTTTAAAGCTTTCATTCCAATTCTTTTTGAGCTAGTTTTTCAGTTGTGTTTGATTGCTCATATCACTCTACAACTGAAGTTTTTCTCACCACACTTCATAGAGCCAAAAATCCTATACTCATTCTATAGTGAAGTTGTAATTGAAGTGAGAGTGTTTGTAAAAGAGTTTGAGAAAAGTGTAGTGATCTTGTTGTGATCACTTGGTTCTTGTAATCCTTTCCTTGTGGAGCAACCTCTTCGGTAGAGGTCCTTTGTACTTGGTGGAGCTCGGTGCTCGGTCTTCGGTAGACCAAATTGTAAAGGCATCCTCGGTGGATAGTGGAAACCCTTCACGGAGGTGAAGGCGGGGACTAGAGCAAGTGTGCTCGAACCTCGAAATAAATCATCTTGTTTGCGATTGCCTTTGCGTTATTCTTGCTTTCAATTTCTCTTGCTTTATATTGTCTTGAATTATTTGCTTGAGAACTAACCCTCTACTTGTGCAATCTTGTCTTGTTTACTTTACTTGCTATACTTGTTGTGTTACATTGTGTGCATTTCATTTCTCATCATCATACTTGGCATTGATCGATCACACCTCAATACAACACGGTTGCATTGCGCACCTCTAACCCATATCTAGGGGAATTGGGAGGAAGGAGTTCAGAACCTCGCAAGGGGTATTCGGCTCTTAGTCGTGTTTTGAGAGATCGTTGCATCACTCATTTAATTAAAGTTTAAAAAGATCATTAGATTAGCTTTCACACCTATTCACCCCCCCTCTAGGTGTTTTCAATTGGTATCAGAGCTTGGAATCTATGATTTGTTTAACCACCTTAGAGAAGATCCTAATTTGCTAATCATTTCATTCATATTCATATAGTAAAAATGGCCGATGGAATTAAGACCCCTCCTAAGTTTGATGGACTTAACTTTCCCATATGGAAAGTTAAGATGACCGTGTTTTTGCAATCTCTAGGTAGCCAAGTTGCAAAGGCCGTGACTAAGTCCTTTAGTGTACCCCCGGTGACAAATCCACTTGGTCCGAAATAGAGACTAAGGAATTCGATGCCAATGCCAAAGCTCACTATGCACTTCTTCAAGCCCTAAATGATGATGACATAGCTAGGGTTATACATTGCAAATCCGCATATGAGATTTGGTCACACTTGATAGTCACTCATGAGGGAACCTCACAAGTAAAGAAGGCTAAGATTGACCTTCTTCGGTCCCAATATGAAACATTTAGCATGCAAAATAATGAAACCATAGATGATATGGTTACAAGATTTACCAAGATTACTAATGGACTCTCTTCTTTAGGTGAAGACATCAACAATGATCAAAGAGTAAGGAAGATCATCCGGGCTCTTCCTCCTTCATGGGAAGTTAAAGCAACAACCTTGAAGGAACTCAACGACAATGAAGAGATGGAGCTTATAGGTCTCATTGGGAACCTCAAAACCCATGAGATGGAAAGGAAAGCAAGGGAGGATATGGCTCCTTCCAAAAAGAAGACTATCGCCTTCAAGAGTCAAGCTACACACTCCGATGAAGATGATGAAGAAGAAGATGATGAGGAGCTCTCACTCCTTGTTAAGAATGTCCGGAGGATGTACAACAAGGCGAAGTACCAAGGTAGAAGAAGATGGCAAGGAGGCAAAGAAGAAAGGAAGATTGTGTGCTTCAATTGCCAAAGACCGGGACACATTGTGGCGGAGTGTCCGGAAAAAGCAAAGCCTTCCACTTCAAAGAAGCCTTACAAGAAGAAGGCTATGAAGGCAACTTGGGATTCGGAGACCGAATCCGAGGAAGAAATAGACACCGCCAACATGTGCTTCATGGCTAATGAAGGCACAAGTAAGGTAACCTCTCCCCTTCTCATGATAATGAACTTTCTATGGATGTGTTAGAAGAGGCTTTGTTGAGTTGTCACAAAACTATGATTTCTTAAAGAAAAAGTATATTAAAATGAAAAAGGAAAATGAATCTTTAAGTCTTCAAGTTTTTACTCTTACAAAAGAAAAGGATGAGTTGGTTTCCACTTTGGCCACTACCAAAAATGATTTTGAAAAATATAAGATCTCTTGCAAAGGTAAGGCCCCACTAATTGATTCAAATGAAGTTTCTATACTTAAGGAAAGATTAGACTCATTAAGTGTTGTTTTAAAAGATTGTGAGTTTAACAAGAAGAAAATTGAGGCTATGTTTCCTAAGAAACAAGCCCCAAAGAAAAATGCTCATGCTCATGTTCATGTTCATGCTACACAACCTAAACAACATGGCAAAACCCAAAACATGCTCACACTACACATCATGCTTTCATGTATAGAAAAGTGTACTCATGTTCACATTGTGGGCGGAAAGGACACTTAGCTAATTTTTGTTATGATAGACTAAGTGCATCACATCATAATGTTTGGGTTCGTAACACTAACTTTCAAGGACCCAAGAAAGTTTGGGTACCAAAGTCAACAATTGTTTTAAATGATGTAGGTACTTCCAAAGCCCAACGACGTAGAGGTTTGTGGTATCTTGATAGCGGTTGCTCAAGGCACATGACTTGGGACATCAACAACTTTGCAACCCTATCAAGATATCATGAAGGTGGCACCGTCACCTTCGGAGATGACGCCAAGG
Source organism: Agave tequilana (assembly GCA_038442645.1). NCBI lineage: Eukaryota > Viridiplantae > Streptophyta > Magnoliopsida > Asparagales > Asparagaceae > Agave > Agave tequilana. The sequence continues at coordinate 126,313 of JAVJIF010006613.1, read as the reverse complement.
GTAAAATCATCGGTATTGGTAATGTAAAACTTGGCACCTCTCCTTTAATTGAAAATGTAGTTTTAGTTGATGGCCTCAAGCATAATCTCTTGAGTGTTAGTCAACTTTGTGATAAAGGTTTTGATGTTGTTTTTGATAATGTTGCTTGTAAAGTTATTGATAGAATTTCTAATGTTTGGGTATTTTCCGGTTTTCGTGAAAGTAATGTTTATATGATTGATATGTTAAATATGTCTTGTAATATTACTTGTTTGAAAGCCCTCGATGATGACTCTTGGTTGTGGCATAGGAGATTAGGGCATATTTCTTTTGATCACATTTCTAGGTTAAACACAAAGGAAATGGTGAAAGGTATTCCTTGCTTGAATTTTGAAAAGGACCGAGTTTGTGACGCATGTCAATTTGGGAAACAAACTAAGTCTTCTTTCAAGTCAATTAAGGATATCATGACATCACGTCCTTTGGAGTTAATCCATATGATCTTTTTGGCCCTACACAAACCAAAAGTTTAAGTGGGAATAGATTTGCTTATGTTTTGGTTGATGATTTTTCAAGATTTACTTGGGTTTTCTTTCTTGAACATAAAAGCCAAGCATTTCGTATTTCCAAATTTTTAAGAAAAGAGTTGAAAAAGAAAAAGATGTTTCGATTTTGAGAATAAGAAGTGATAGAGGAGGTGAATTCATTAACCAACCCTTTACCACTTTTTGTGATGAACATGGAATAAAGCATGAACTTTCTTGTCCTAGAACTCCACAACAAAATGGAGTTGTTGAACGGAAAAATAGAACATTGCAAGAGATGGCTAGGACAATGCTAAGTGAATATGGTCTACCACATTATTTGTGGGCCGAGGCCGTAAATACATCATGCTACATATCAAATCGTGTTTTCTTGTGTAAAAATACTACTAAAACTTCTTTTGAAATGTATTTTTCTAGAAAACCTAATGTTTCCTATTTTAAAGTTTTGGTTGCAAATGCTTTGTTTTAAACACAAAAGATTTTTTAGGAAAATTTGATCCTAAATCTTATGAGGCTATTTTGTAGGTTACTCAAACACTAGTAAGGCTTATAGAGTTTTCATTAGATCATCTTTGACTATTGAAGAGTCTATTCATGTTAAGTTTGAGGAATCTAACAAGTTTGTTAAGAATGTTGTAGAAATAGATGCTTTGCATGAAGGCTTGGAGAAAGTCACCTTGGAGGATGCTTCTACCATGGGAGACAAGCCAAAGGATGATGATGGAAGTGAAGCCAAAGTGAAGAGGCCCAAGGAAATGAACATCAAACAAATGAGGTGGAGCCTACTCAACCACTACCTAAGGATTGGAGATTCAATCCTCATCATCCCAAGGACCTCGTCATAGGTGAAGTATCAAAAGGGGTAACTACTCGCTCTAAAATTCAAGATTATTGTGGCCACTTTGCATTTATTTCACACATAGAACCCAAAAATGTCCTCGAAGCCGAGGCCGATTCATATTGGTTGCTAGCCATGCAAGAGGAGCTCAATCAATTTGAGCGCAACCAAGTTTGGCACCTTGTTCCAAGGCCCCACGATAGACCAACAATTGGTACTAAGTGGATCTTTAAGAATAAGTTGGATGAATCGGGTCATGTAGTTAGAAACAAGGCTAGGTTAGTTGCCCAAGGTTACACTCAAATCGAAGGGATCGATTTTGAAGAAACCTTTGCACCCGTAGCACGGCTTGAAGCCATACGGATGACACTAGCATTTGCCTCATATAAAGATTTCAAATTATTTCAAATGGATGTTAAAAGTGCTTTTCTAAATGGTTTTATTGAAGAGGAAGTGTATGTTGAACAACCCCCCGGGTTTGTTGATCCTACACATTCGGATTTTGTTTTTAAATTAGATAAAGCTCTTTATGGTTTAAAACAAGCCCCTAGGGCTTGGTATGAAAGACTTTCCTCATTTTTGATTTCAAATGGTTTTAAGAAAGGTAAAATTGATACAACTTTGTTTACAAAACATGTAGAAAATGACATTCTTATTGTGCAAATTTATGTAGATGATATTATTTTTGGTTCTACTAATGAATCTCTTTGCAAAGCTTTTGAGTCATGCATGAAGGATGAATTTGAAATGTCTATGATGGGGGAGCTCACCTATTTCCTTGGACTCCAATCAAGCAAAGGAAGGATGGGATCTTCATCAATCAAGCCAAGTACACAAAGGAACTAATCAAAAGGTTTGGGCTTGAAGGATCAAGAGTAAGCAAAACTCCCATGGCAACAACTACAAAGCTTGACAAGGATGAACAAGGTAAAAGTGTAGACATTAAATTATACCGTAGCATGATTGGTAGCTTGCTTTATTTGACGGCTAGTAGGCCGGATATTATGTTTTCCGTTTGTCTTTGTGCACGTTTTCAATCTTGTCCTAAAGAGTCTCACATAATTGCGGTTAAACGCATAATTAGATACCTTAAGGGCACTATTGAAATGGGTTTGTGGTATCCTAAAACCGGATTATTTGAAATGAAGAGTTTTTCGGATGCCGACTATGCGGGTTGTAGGGTAGATAGGAAGAGCACAAGTGGAACATGTCAATTCTTAGGTAATTGTCTTGTATCTTGGTCTTCCAAAAAGCAAAATTCGGTAGCCCTATCAACCGCCGAGGCGGAGTATGTTGCGGCCGGAGCTTGTTGTGCACAAGTTCTTTGGATGAAACATACTCTCCTTGACTATGATTTACACTTTGATCATGTTAAAATATTTTGTGATAATACTAGTACTATTCACATGACAAAGAATGCAAATCAACATAGTAAAACCAAACACATTGACATTAGGTATCACTTTCTTAGAGATCATTATGAGAAAGGTGATATTGTTATTGAATATGTTTCTACCGATTTTCAACTTGCCGATATTTTTACTAAACCATTAGATTATGCTAGATTTTCGTTCATTTGTGGTGAGTTGAATGTTTGTATTATGGATTCTTAAAATTAAAATTTTGTTTTAACCCTTTTTGATGTATGACAAAAAGGGGAGAAATAAGTTTGTTGATATTTGGAAAATAAGTGTATATTTGGAAAATAAGTGTGTTTAAGTTTAAACTTTCTAAGTTTGATACTATTTGAGTTTCATTTCATGAAGAAAAAGAAAGTTTGTGTTTATTTGAGTTTTTTTTTTTTGGACAAAAACTATTGTGTTTGTTAAATGCTTACATAGCTTTTCATATTCATGAAGAAAAAGAAAGTTTGTGTTTATTTGAGTTTTTTGGACAAAAACTATTGTGTTGTTAAATGCTTTATGTATGCTTACATAGCTTTTCATATTCATGATAAATACATAGCATTGTTTGAGGGGGAGCTTTCCAAGCTTTTCCTCCTTTATTTGTTTCAATAACTTATATGTTTTGTCATCATCAAAAAGGGGGAGATTGTTGGCCCAAGGTTACAATCACCCATGATTAGTGTATTTTGATGATTACAAAACATATTAGTTATTTGTACTAATAACATTTGTTGTTTAAGTGTGTTTTCAGATTTCTATTCATACTAGAAGTCTTCTCTCACAAATACAAGGTTTTGGACTCAAGTCAACTCCAATTGGGCTCAAGATGAAAATTGAAGATCAAGTGAAGATAGCCCTTCTTGAAGCATAGCTTTGAAGTCTTTTAGAAGTTTGTAAGTTTAGAATGTTAAAGTTTGAATATAGGAAATTTGGCTCTAGGATTTGCACACACACTTGTTTCATATATTTCCTATGTTTTGAAAATGGTTATTTCTAAGTTTTATGCCTTAGTTTATATATACATGTACCAAAGCTTTATATCCTGAAAAACTTGTTTAAAACATGTGTATAAACTATTTTCTGCATAATACTTAGCTATTGGTATTATTAAAATATTTTTACAAAAATTCCATCTTCAAAACAGCCCAGTTTTTCAGTGTCAGGCAACATCGGTCGACCGGCCCGGTCGACCGGCGATGTGTCTGGACATGCACTGTTTGTGCATGTCCGTCGGTCGACCGTACCGGTCGACCGACGGAGAGCATTCTGCTCTCGGGATATTTCGGTCGACCGGACCGGTCGACCGGAAGAAGGAAACTGTGTTTCCTCCTTTAGGGTCGGTCGACCGGACCGGTCGACCGAGAGCCAACGGCTCTTTCCAGCAGGGCTGGCGGTCGACCGGACCGGTCGACCGCCAAGCCTGCAACTTAGCAACGGCTCTTTCCTCTTTGGGATTTTCTGGAAAACTGTTTTCTTTTTCTGCTTTAACAGATTTTTGGAGAGTTGTTGGGGTGCTTTTGCAGGTTGAATTAGGTGTAAAGAAAATGTTTTTAACTTATTTTCAACCCTATAAATAGAGGAGAAGTCTCTCCTTCATATCACTAAGAAAAATCCTCAAGTTTACATTGTTTTCAAAAGAGAAAAGAAAAGAGTTTAAAGCTTTCATTCCAATTCTTTTTGAGCTAGTTTTTCAGTTGTGTTTGATTGCTCATATCACTCTACAACTGAAGTTTTTCTCACCACACTTCATAGAGCCAAAAATCCTATACTCATTCTATAGTGAAGTTGTAATTGAAGTGAGAGTGTTTGTAAAAGAGTTTGAGAAAAGTGTAGTGATCTTGTTGTGATCACTTGGTTCTTGTAATCCTTTCCTTGTGGAGCAACCTCTTCAGTAGAGGTCCTTTGTACTGGTGGAGCTCGGTGCTCGGTCTTCGGTAGACCAAATTGTAAAGGCATCCTCGGTGGATAGTGGAAACCCTTCACGGAGGTGAAGGCGGGGACTAGAGCAAGTGTGCTCGAACCTCGAAACAAATCATCTTGTTTGCGATTGCCTTTGCGTTATTCTTGCTTTCAATTTCTCTTGCTTTATATTGTCATGAATTATTTGCTTGAGAACTAACCCTCTACTTGTGCAATCTTGTCTTGTTTACTTTACTTGCTATACTTGTTGTGTTACATTGTGTGCATTTCATTTCTCATCATCATACTTGGCATTGATCGATCACACCTCAATACAACACGGTTGCATTACGCACCTCTAACCCATATCTAGGGGAATTGGGAGGAAGGAGTCAGAACCTCGCAAGGGGTATTCGGCTCTTAGTCGTGTTTTGAGAGATCGTTGCATCACTCATTTAATTAAAGTTTAAAAAGATCATTAGATTAGCTTTCACACCTATTCACCCCCCCCTCTAGGTGTTTTTCAGAACTGAGTATGAATCTTGGAAATATTGTGGACAAGGTGGAGAAGGAGGACATGTTAGTTGAAAATTATGCTCGGGGAGGTGAATCCCCACTGACTCTGTGAAGAGTTGAAATTATTATGGAAATTATGGTTATAAGGTTGGGGACATGGGTTATATTGATTCGGATAAGACCAATCCGGTACACTAGGTTGGTTAAAGTTATGATATGCCGGGTTGGTAATATCCGAAAAAGATGTTGGTGTGTAATATAGATTATTATTGAAGTTGAAAAAATTGTTGTTATAAGCCATATCACACAATAGAATACAAACAAAAGGAAACAAACAAATAAGCAAACAAAAAAGTAAAAATTCTAACCTAAGTTAGGGTAGACCTATGACCTAGACGACTCCTAACTGATTAGACTATCCACGGGAGGTATAATGCAGACTTTGACCACAAGCTAATCAGCCAGGTCAGGGCAAGGTTGGTGGGAGGTTTTCCGTCAAAGACGTTCCTTAATTAAATAACCACCAACCTTCGGGCTTTCGGCCCTTAATCCCTTTCCTAGAAACTGATTCAGCAGGAGTCAAATTCTAACATTTTTTCCCCTTAGGATAATCTCCTAATTGAGTCCGAGATGTCCCTAGGGCCAACGTCTACTCATTTTTAGTTAAGATAGGGTTAGTGAGTGCTTGGAATCTGATTTATGGGCCAAGGAAGGGTGATTAAATCCCCACCTTATCTTGTTATGGGTTAGTGCCCTTAAGATAAGTTTGTGCAAGTGTACAAGATATGTAAATAAGATTCACTCAAAGCAATGAAAATCAACCAAGAGGTGAGTCCTATTCTACATGCAATGCAAACGTACCTTGCTCCAGTACTCTTCAACAGTAAAATAAAAGAATTAAAAAGACACGTGCCTAAAATGTAAAATCAATTTTTTATCTTTTTCAACAAGTATTTTACTGTTGGTTTATTAGCAGGCTTATGGTGATGGCATATAAGAAAAAAACAAATTGCAGAAAATTAGAAATATTCCCTATAAATATATACAAAATATTTTAATACAAAGCCTTTTGATTACAAACTCAATTTTATGTTTTATATATATCTCTAATCAAAACTATTTTGTTAAAATTTCAAAACTCCTCAAAATTCTGTTACAGTTTCGTTTTTTGGCCTGAGCCGGTTGACCGGTCGGTCGACCGACACTAAGTCAGGTCATATCGGTCGACCGACCCAGTCGACCAAACTTCTGGCAGTTTGGTGCGTATCCGTGTGCACGTTTCGCGGTCGACCGGGAGGTCGACCGAAGCCCTTCGGTCGACCGACCGGTCGACTGACTGAAGTGCAGTTGCTCTCTGTTTCTGCCCAGTCGACCGGGCGATCGACCGGAAGCCCGCAACGGTTATTTTATTTGAACCCCGGTCGACTGACCGGTCGACCGAGAGAGTCGTTTCAACAGTAACGGCTACTTTTAAACTTATTTTATTTTTGTCTTTTTCTTTCCTAAAAGTGTTTAAATGATATTTTCTGAACCTAATATTTTCTAATTACCATTAAGTGGGTTTACTCATTAATCCCTAGCCCTCTCCTATAAATAGGGGTGATTAGGGAGAGATTTCCTTACAACAAAAATTTGCAAAAGTTTTAAAAGTTTAAGGCATTCAAAAGAGTTTCATTTCTTGGTTTTTGTGCTGAAAATCTCTCTCATTTTCTGAAGTGTTTTTCAAAACTCTCTGATTTCAGTTTTCCACTTACATACAAGAGCTTCAATCCTACTCATTGTTCTACAAGGATTTTGTAAGGGAAGAGAATTTCACAAAAGAGAGTTTGTGGTCTTTTGATCACCAAGAGAGAACTTGTACTTGAGATTGTGGAGTTGGGTACTTCGGTGTGATTGTAATTCTTTGTGAAGTTATAGTGGTTAGAAATCCTTCTGGGTGAAGGCGGGGACGTAGAGCTTGGTGCTCGAACCTCGGAAAAATTCTCGGTGTTTGCGTTTGGTTTACTTGCTCTTATTTCTTGTTTTATTTTCATTGCTCTTATTACTTGCTCTCTACATTCATTGCTATATTCACTTGTTTCATATTCATATTGTCAATCTTATACTCATACAACAAGATTGCATTGTGCACCTCCAACTCTTATCTAGAGGAATCAGGAGGAAGGAGTTCAGAGCCCTTCACGGGGTATTCGGCTTCTAGTCTTGTTTTGGGTGATTGTTGCATCATCAAATTTTTAATTGTGCATTGATTAGCATTATCACCTATTCACCCCCTCTAGGTGATTTCAATTGTTAATTAGAAAACTACGACCTTGGTCGCAATTGTTCTATAAAATGTAAACTACGACTGAGTTTCATCTATGTTACCAAAAAAAATTTTCAGATGATAAATTGCAAAAAATATTAAAATAAATAAAGAAGGAAAAATTCAAACCTCTTGATCAACATCCAAAGATCTCAATCCTTCTAGATTTTTGATATTCTTTGAGAATGTTGATTTCGATGATATATGGTTCATATTAAGATTGATAGAAAGAGATCGGGGACGTCGGCGACCTGAACTTGTAGGAGATGTCTTCTGGTAGGCGGTCTACATTAAAATAGATAGGGAGATCTAAATCTAATGGAGATCCTGATGGAGAGCTGATGGAGATCTAGGTTTGCAAAGTAAAAAATGATCTCTGATCCTAATCCCGCTTTTTAGAAAGACTTTCTCTGCAAAAACTAAAATCTAGATCTGACAGCGTGCAGACTAGAAAAGGGAGAAAAATAATAATAAACTATACAGATCCACTATCTGTTACCGCAGGGGCATTTAGTAATTTCAGTTGTTCCAATAGGCGGATCGTTCTTATTAGTGTTGCTAATAATGTGCCACGTCACTGCAGGCTGAGAGGAACTCTCAGCTGTGGGCTGATATACATATTTCTTATGTGTGTGTTTGTATGTGTGTGTGCACGCTCGCACGCGCGTGTATGTAAATATATGTTTGTGTGTGTGTGTAGAGAGAGAGAGAGAGAGAGAGAGAGATAGGTAGAGGTGTTCCTAGTAGATTTCCTTAGATTGTAATCTAAAGAGACGGATTAAAACTCCAACATCCCGATTTTTTTCACGATCCGACCGCACATTATCATATTCATGTTCTAAGATATACATATAAAAAAATCAAATGATTTGAATTTCATTTACTTATTGATCTAATCGTTCCATTTTGTTCTACTTTTAAAAAATCGTTAATATTTGAACTCAAAGAAAATAGAGTAAACGAACCCGAAATCACTTGTTTTTTTATATATGTACACCTTAAAACATGAAGTTGATAATGTGCGGTCGGATCGTGAAATTTATTTTGAGATGTTGGAGTTTTAAGCCTCCTCCTTAGATTGTAATCTAAGGAGGCCTACTAGGAACACTTTACCCTATATATATATATATATATATATATATATATATATATATATATATATATATATATATATATATATATATATATATATATATATATATATATATATATATATATGAAAAGAAATAATTATCTCGAAATCATTAGACTTTTTTGATGTTGTATGAACATATAGTGTATGATAGAAAATTGTCTTGTTAGAGTTGGCACTTATGTTGTTAGAAACTTCACTACGTAAAAAAAACAAGAAAAAAAAGTGTAATTGCTTAAGTACCAAAATAGAATCTCATACTATCGCGTATCTTATCGGATATATTGACTCAATACTTGAATGGCAGAGGGATTTGATCAATCACGAGCCAAGAGATTTTTCAGATTTTATTACCACTTTATTTTTCTGGACATAAAGTTGAAGGATGTTTAGTAATTACTTCGCAATAAATATACAATATCAGGAGTATATCTATATAATATAAGGGTTGATACAATGTACCATATAATTTGATTTAGTATGTTCAAATTGTAGATCTGACATTTAAGTTGTAGGAAATAGGGACAATCCTCTCTCCCTCTCCCTCTCTCTCTCTCTCTCTCTCTCTCTCTCTACACTCCAAGGAATAAACCATTCTAAAGAACAAAACTATACTATAAAGAAGAAGAATAATAATAATACATGCATAATGCCTCCCAAGTATTAATTTCTATTGGGGTTGGAAAGTACTAAAAACAAGAAGCTTTTGGAGGTCAAGTAGTGGAAATATACATAACGGTTAGGTCCAGGGAGTATACTTAATATCTTGTGCTTCTGTGTGATTAGAAAAAGACAGTGACAGTTTATTTTTTGTCCAACCCTTTGGAAGGTTAAGGGGAGAGAATAGAGATAAAGTAATACCTGAGCCCATTCTTTGTCCACCAGCCTGCTTGTAGAGACAAAAACTATTAATAATTATCAAGGAGGAGAAAACTAAATTAAAAATAAAAAATTTTATTGAATCATGTCTCTCAGGATTCCACGCATGAAAATTTAGCAGTTTTGTTAAGGTGCATTCATGAGCTTTGGTTAGATAGAAATGAGTTTTGGATTTAGTTTCACATCCGAGTATGGAGATAAATGATAGATAGTCTAATGAATTAGGTTTGAATCCAGGACTCTACTTTGAGTCAAATGGTCTCTTAGGACTTTTTATACCTGTCACAAACACACGAATTTCTAATCACACAGTGGCACAAGATATTAAGTATGAAAAGAAACTGAGATCAAGAACACCAGGAACACAGAATAGAGACAATCACAAACACATGTATTTAATGAGATTCAGAGAGTGACAGATAGTGACAATACAGAAGAGATTAGATACCCTGGCCTCACAAATGATAGAGCTCACATACCAAGAATCTGATACCCTAACGATTTTCTCAATATAAAATCCCCAAAATACCTCGACAAATACGAGTACAAAACAGAAATGAAAATAATACCGATGAGTTTAGGTCCTTTAACAGTAGATAGCTGAAAAACAGACTGCGTCAGGCTTCAACATATCCCAACAATACCTTTTATAATACTTTTAACCCTTAAAGTTGTTTGTTTTTAGTATCTAATACCCTTGAGCATTAGTGACATGTAATAATTTCTACTTTAGTCAAAGAACTGACTAATAGCAACCATAGTACTAAAAACCACCCAGGGGTTATTGTGGTTGGGGGGGGAGGGGGAGGCGGCGGGCGATGAATATAAAGTTGAGGTTGGAGTCTTTTTAAAGAAGAAGAAACATGACTGTCGGCAGTTCTATTGAACTGTTGACAGAATGACACACTGATACGTCTGCAGATGAAACGTGATGTCGACAACAGACGACCTAAGCTGTCGACATCATTTTACAGAGAGTTGAGTTTGTCAAAGTTGGGGTAGGCTATCGACATGCCCCTTGGGCTGTTGACAGCGCATTGTTTCTGGGCGAATCCGAGCAGCTTTCTGAATTTATTTCTGATCTAAATTCAAAGTTTTTGGTTTTATTTTCTTGAGAGACTTCATGCCTATATATAAAGAGGGGTAATTCCCCTCCTATTGTATCATGCAATTTGTTTAATAAGATCTCACTCCCCTTCTCTTCTGAGGACGTAGGCAATTGCTGAATATCGTTAAATTTTGTATTCTCGCTCTTTTTCTTTTATTTGCTTGTTTGTGCGATTGGTGACTATTATCTGATATTTCTGTTCTCTGTGTTGAGATACTAACAAGTGATATCAGAGCTTTCCGGATTCGACGGGGAGTTTCATTCTGGTGGCGCAAATCAACTTGGAGACTGTCTACAGTTTTATTCGGAGGCAAAAATCTGATCTTTCCAATTTGAATTTATTTTCACTAATTATTTTCATATTATTTTGAGGAATCTATTAAGGAAATGACTGGTGATAGTCAATTCACGGTAAAATTTGTGAACCCACATCCGAGTAAGATCGATGTGGTAAAGTTTGACGGTAAGAACTGTTGATGATCTACCATTGATCAAACAACAGATATGATCCTAGTCCTTCATAAACTTCAAAAACCAAATCAACACCGCCTCAGAGAAATAGGAAACCCGTATTCAAACCAAAACAGGAAACAGAACCGTACTAGAAAACTGCCAGAAACTGTATTAGTCGACTAGGGAAATCATTAGTCGACTAACACTCAATATTAGTCGACTACACCCAGAATCTAGTCGACTACTGTAATGAAATCTGAGAATTCAACTTTCTATTGCAGGGCCTAGTTAACTATACCAAAGTATCAGTTGACTAGCACATGATCTAGTCGACTAATAAGACCTATTAGTCGACTAATAACATGCACAATTTCTGTACACGTCCGTGCTTATTTGTGAAGTTTGTAACACCTCACCTGAATCTGAATTCTTCTCCAATAAATATGAGGTACTCTAAATACTAACAATCTCCATCTTGACTCATGTTCATTGAGTCCCTCCGTAGAAATTTCTCTCTACTTCATTCACCTTACTTTCTCCCCTTTTTGTGACTTCACATGGCTCCTTCCCAAGAGCCCATTCACCACATTACCTTTGGAGAACCTTGATGAAGTTTCAGAGATGCTCTGAACTTTTCCACTGGGATGGTCTTCGTCATCATATCTGTTGGATTCTTCTTCGTGCTGACCTTTACCAAATCGATCACCTTATCATCCATGACCCACTAACGTATCTTGTGATACCTCACATCAATGTGCTTCGTTCGCTTGTGATATTTGTGATCCTTAGCAAGATAAATCGCACTTTGGCTGTCGCAATGAACTCGAACTAAGTCCTGTATGATACTAAACGTCTCAACTAATCCTCTCAACCATAAATCTTCCTTCGATGCCAGCAACTACAATCATGTACTCCGCCTCTGTCGTTGAAAAAGCAATTGTATCTTGCAACTCTACCTTCCAACTTATGATACACTCAGCTATTGTGAATACATAGTCCGTTGTAGATCTTTGCTGATCAAGATCTCCCGCATAATCTGCATCAATAGACTTGTAGTTCCCTAGATTTTCCCGTTTTCAATCTCTAAAACACCAAGCCTAGTCTCGCAGTCCCTCGCAGATATCATAGCACCAACTTCACTGCTTCTCAATGTTGCTTTCCTGGATTTGACATGAACCGACTTACCGTACTAACTTCATAGGCTAAGTCAGGCCTAGTGCAGACTATAGCATAGAGTGATCCCACCGCACTAGCATATGGTACTCGAGACATCTCCTCCTTTTTCGGTGATTGTGGACACTACTTGGAGGATAATTTGAAGTGACCTACCAAAAGAGTGTTGAGTGGTCTTGCTTCTGTCATTTGAATCTCTCCAACACCTTAAGAACATAGTTCTCCTTGGATAGCCAAAGTCTGCCTTAGCCTCTGTCTCGAGTGATCTCTATGCCTAAGATCTTCTTAGCTTCTTCCAAAACCTTCATGTCAAATTCCTTCTTGAGATGAGCTTTAAACTTCTGAACATGTGTCTTATTTTTTGCAGCAATTAACATATCATCCACATATAGCAACAAATTTTTCGGATCATCACTTTGCTTAAATAGACAGAACTATCATACTTACATGAGTTGTATCTGGCCTTATCATGAAAGAGTCGAACTGTTTGTACCACTGCCTAGGAGACTGCTTAATTCCATGATGGACTTCTTTAGAAGACACACCTTATTTTCTTTACCTTCTTGAATATAACCTTCAGGTTGTTTCATATATATCTTCTCCTCCAGCTCACCGTGCAGAAATGCTGTTTTGACATCCATCTGTTCTAACTCTAGATCAAACTGAATAACTATCACAAACAACATCTGAATAGATGTATACTTGACAATAGGAGAAAACATCTCATTGTAGTCAATACCCTTTTTCTGAGCATACCCGCTGGCAACTAGCCTTGCCGTATACTGCTCATTATCTTTCTTACGAAAGACCCATTTACAACCTATTGCCTTGGAGTCCTTTGGAAGATCAAATAATGTCCATTTGGTTTCTATCCGAAGACTCTATCTCTTGCTCTATGGTTATAATCTACTTACCATGGTCATCTGCCTCGATCGCTTCCCTGTAACTGTCAGGCCCACCTGTTTCTGTTACTAATGCGAAAGAGACATGATTATTATCCCAGCCATACGTTGTTGGTGGCACCGTAACTCGGATTGACCACCTCAACGGTCTAGATTGGTCTTAAGTAGCCTCCTGGTTGTCTCCATCTGAACCTGAGGAGTCCTCTTCTGACCCTTCAGGCCTTTTAGGGCTTACTGAGAACTCAACTTTTTTTTCTTGACTATCTGCCGAACTACCTGAAGCTCCATCTTGCGCCTTATCCTCCGTTTCTAACTTTTCTTGCAACATTGAATCTTCATCAAAGGCCACATCTCTACTAGTAAAGGTTCTCTTTTTCTCAGGATCCTAAAGTCTGAAACCCTTGACTTCTTTGGTGAATCTGATGAAGATACACTTATTAGACTTGGACTCCAGTTTGTTCCTTTTCTGACTATCAACCAACTATATGCCAGGCAACCGAAAATTTGTAAGATTGAATAGTTCACAGACTCTGCCCGCCATATCTCCTCTGGGATCTGAAGATCAATAGCTGTTGATGATGGTATGTTTACCAGATTACTCGCATGATTCACTGCCTCTGCCCAAAATCCTTCTGACATGTCACCTATAATCTGATACTGCGGGCACACTCGGTAAGTATTTGATTCATGCGCTCTACTATTCTTTTTTGTTCTGGTCGCCCTGAAATACTTAGCTGGTATATGATGCCCTTACTTCCTAAGTAGCCTTTGAATTCTTTGGAGGTATACTCGCCTCCATTCTCGAACCTTAAAACTTTCACCTTCTATCCTGTCTGATTCTCTATCATAGTTTTTCACTCCTTGAACTTCTGAAATACTTCTGATTTATGCTTCAAGAAGTATACCCAAACGTTTTTTTGAAAAATCATCTATGAAAGTAACAGAGTACCTAGTACCCCAATGGATGGTACTGGCGAAGGCCCCCACACATCCGTGTGTATGTGATCTAGTAAGCCCTTTATCTTGTACTGTGATGTAGAGAAAGCTACTCTATGTTACCTACACATATTGAAAAATTTACAAATATTAACTTTGCAATATTTGATACCTGATAGAGCACTCCTTTTGTGTAGTACTTGAAGACCTCGCTTGCTCATGTGTCCAAGACGCATGTGCCAAAGTCTTGTAGTATCCTCCTTCTCTGTTGCTGCTGAAGCATCACCAATAATAAAACTTCCTGATAACTTGTATAAATTTGCTGTCCGTTCTCCTTTGAAATTATCATGGAGCCTCTAGTAACTTTGATTTCTCTATCTGCACCAGAAAACTTGCATCCTCGAGCTTCCAAAGCTCCCAACGAAAGAAATTCTTCTTTAAATTTAGAACGTGTCAAACATTTGTGAGGGTTCGAACTTGTAAGATCCCTACTTAGAAATACTGTATTTTTATTTTTCTAAAGTATTTATTTTAATTTACTAATCATTTTATTAACTTAATTTATTTTTTTTTCATGTGATTATTATTATTATTATTAAATATGCAATTATTTTTGAGATAGTAAATGGCAATTTGGCTTTATATATTATTGCCATTATTTCCTATCAATATTTTTAGTTACTTATTACTATTATTTTTATATTTACCATTATTATTATTAATTGTTATTTAATTATTACTACCATGATTTCATTAAGGTTATTATTATTATTGTTAATAGTGTTATTGTTATTATTTTCTTATTCTTGTTATTATTCTTAATTATTATTGTTGTTACTATTATTATTATCATTATTGTTACTATTATTTATTATTATTAGTGTGGTCATGTAATGTTATTGGCATTATTATTATTAATATTTTGGTTAAGTAATGTTGTTGTTAATATTAGTACTATTATTATTTTTGTAGTGGTATTTATAATATTTCTTTTCCCTTGATTTTTATTCATGCCATATTCCTTGATTCATACCCATTACCCTATATTGCCTTAACCCATTAGCATACCCATACCCAATTAGACCCTAACCCAAATTCAACCCAAAACCCATTACCCACTAACCCTATATAATCCCATCTTAACCTTAACCCTAATCTAATTTTTCCCCTCCCCACCAACAACAGCCGCTCCCCACACGCGAGAACTCCTCCTTAGCAGCGCACCAAGCAACCAAGCCCCCGCGATCTTTAAGGTTCTCTCCGCCGGAGCACGAGCGAGCGGGCCATGCTCCTCCTTCCCCGTCAGTGCCAGGGCCCCTGCACCCCCAGCCTTGGCCGCATGCCCATCTACCTTGCGTGGCTGTGACAGCCTCCCTCTCTTCATCATGGCATGATCTCCATCGACCTCTTCCAAGGGCAGCAAGAGAAGGCATTAAGATAGTGCTGCCGACCAGACTCAACAACCCCGGAGTCCTCCGCGACCTCCTCCTCCTCCACTGCGACACCACCTAGGCCACCCTCCCCCTTACAGACTAGCACGGCGGCAACACATCCACCCCCATGTGCCCTCC
This sequence comes from Agave tequilana, assembly GCA_038442645.1. Taxonomy (NCBI): domain Eukaryota; kingdom Viridiplantae; phylum Streptophyta; class Magnoliopsida; order Asparagales; family Asparagaceae; genus Agave; species Agave tequilana. Next base: position 110,671 of record JAVJIF010006613.1, on the reverse strand, counting down.
TCGGCCTCTACGAGCGCGCAGCAACGGCCCCCCCGTAGAAGCCCTGCAGATCTCGCTTCTCGGCCTCGTCGAACCCTCCGCAGACCCTCGGCCACTCAAGTCACCCAGCCTTGGATCCTCCCTCCTGCTCCTTGCTGTGCGCTGCGAGCCAGACCAGCCACCTCCATCTTCTTTTCTTCATCTTTTGGGGATTTATCCAGGTTGGGAAGTGCAATGTTGATGGCTCTTACTCTCTTTCTTCTCTGCACTGTTCATTTATACATGTCCTTTTGTTATGTTATTGTTGGACAGAAGTTTACATGTTCTTTATCTTCAGGTTCTTTTTGGTTGCAAACAGTGGCTGCATCTTTGCATGAAAAGGCGATGCTGATTTGATCTCGAAATTTGAGATAAAAAGGGTGTCGAAAATGTCGTCGCAGACCATCTCTCTCGTGTGCCAAACGCACCTTCTGACGAACTGCCCATCAACAATAATTTCCCCGACGAACAACTTTTAGCCATCTCTACGGAACCATGGTTTGCCGACATAGTTAATTAAACACCATCTAGTTGGTCAAAACATGATAGATACCGGTTCTTATCTCAAGTCCGGTATTTCACGTGGGAGGACCCTTACCTCTTCAAATATTGTAGCGACCAAATAATTAGGAGATGTGTTCCCGAAGAGAAAACTAGAAGTGTTCTAGCCTTTTGTCACGAATTTGCTTGCGGTGGACACTTTGGTCCCCGCAAAAAGGTACTACAAAGTGGCTTCTATTGGCCCACTTTGTTTAAAGACGCATTTGACTTTTGCAAAACTTGCACAAGATGCCAAATGATAGGAAGGATTTCTAAACGTAATATGATGCCCCTAAACCCAATTCTAGAAGTAGAACTCTTTGATGTTTGGGAATTGATTTTATGGGTCCCTTTCCTAATTCATTTGGGCACCAATACATCTTATTGGCTGTAGATTACGTTTCCAAATGGGTTGAAGCCATCCCTTGCAAGACCAATGACAACAAAGTTGTTGTCAAATTCTTAAAAGAAAACATATTTTCACGCTTTGGAAACCCTCGTGCCATAATTAGTGATAATGGTACACATTTTTGCAATAGAACTTTTGAAGCTCTTATGCGAAAATATGTCATAACACACAAGTTATCGACACCTTACTATCCTCAAACCAGTGGGCAGGTAGAGTCTCAAATAGACAAGTTAAACTTATCTTGGAGAAAACTGTGAATCAAAACAGAAAGGACTGATCCACCAAATTGGTGGATGCCTTATGGGCATATAGGACCGCCTTTAGAACGACTCTAGGAATGTCTCCTTATAGATTAGTTTTTGGAAAGGCTTGCCACCTTCCTGTTGAGATAGAGCACCGAGCCTTATGAGCAATTAAGCAGCTGAATTTTGATCTAGATAAGACCGGTGAACTTCAGAAATTGCAAATTTCTGAACTTGAGGAGATAAGGAACGAGGCGTATGAAAATGCAAAAATTATGAAAGATAAGGTTAAGGCTTTTCATGATAAGTTCATCACGAGAAAAACTTTTGTCCAAGGACAAAAGGTCTTACTCTATAACTTTAGACTTCACCTTTTTCCCGAAAAATTAAAATCAAGATGGACAGGACCTTTCATTGTTAAGACTGTGTTTCCACATGGAGCCATAGAGATATACGACCCTAAAAATGGAAAAGTATTTAAGATAAATGGTCAACGGCTGAAACCATTTTTGGAATCAGCACCGAAAGCAAACGCAACCATGGGTCTTTTTGACCCAATGTATCAGTAACTCTACCTCTCTGCCAGTTCATTTCATGCATTTATACATACATGCATACATTGGGAACAATGCATGAGACAAGTATGGGGGAGGGTACTAACCTTAATTTCAAAATAAAATATATATATAATAAAAATTAAATTTTTTTTAAAATAGATTATTCTTACATAGGTTATTAACTTAACAAAAATTAAATTTTTTTTATATATATATATATATATATAGTTGAAAAAGGAGACAATATTTCGACTTATCTTTTGAAAGAAATCCAAGTTAATCTTAAGAATTAGGAAAATCATGATTAGGATTTCTAAAAACTTGGTTGAAATAAAATAAATTGTTGGATATTTTTAGGTATAGGAGGAAAATTTGAATAATTAATTAGTCTTGATTTTTACCTTAATGAAATGTGCATACCTACACTTTCACTTCTAGGATTCTAAGACAAAGACTCTTGTGCCTTATAAAAAAATAATATAAAAAAGAAAGAGTTCACTAATTAAACTGGATACATGTGCCTCAAGAAGCATAAAAATTCACGCCTAAAAGTGATTTTTATAAATAAAGTCCTTGATTTTGTGGCCTAGTTCACTCGAATCCTTAAGTCCGTGGGGTGTTTTCTCACCCGGTGCCCTAACTAACCAGTTTGGGAGCCACCGACCTTAGGCTTGCTACATGGGTGAATTAGAAAGTCTAAGAAAATCAAGAAATATTATCTATGTACTAACACATCTAATAGTCAATTAGTTAGGTGTGAGGTCTCAAGAAGCCTTGATACTTATACAAAAGAAAATTAGATGAGTTATACATATTAAAAAAAAGAGAATTATAACAATAATAAAGAGGCATGAGAGTCCAAGTTAAAGAATCCCTAGTAAAGATTCACAAGAATGCATATGACTTAGGGTAATAAAAGAGACTATATAAAAATTCAATTTTAATCCTTACCTGAAATTGATAATAAATTATTGTATAAAGACTAAGGTCAAGAATGAATAAAAATGATAATCCTAAAACTTATAGATTGCTTAGTTTCTTCAAATATATTTCAAATATTTCTCTCCTTTTTCAAAAATAAAAAAAAAAAAAAATACTAATACATATTATTAATCTCTAACATTTTATTCTTTTTATGGATTTTGTGGGTGTAATCCACTGAAAACCCTCACGAGACAATACTCGTCCTCTAGTGGAAACCTAGAGGTTTAACGGCTTGTTACACGTGCTAAGTGCAATCGTGATTCCTACGAAAGTGAGTTACATAGGTTAGGTTTTATTTTCTTTTCCTGTTTTTTTTTTTATTTTTACTTGAGGACGAGTAAAAAAATAAGTGTGGGGGTGCGATGGGTAGTTAACAATGCACATTTATCATCATATTTATCATCATATTTTCCTACTTATTCTTTTATTATGCACTACTACTATTGTTTTATTGTTTAATGTTTGCAGGCCTTGAGTGATTAAAAAAATAAAGAAATAAAGTACAAGTGAAGCCCAAAAGCTCAAGAATCCCACAAGCCCACATGCATAATTAATTGTAGTAATTTAGAAGCTTCTATCTTATCTACCTAATCTAAATTTGAATTTTAAATTATTAATTTAAAATCTAGGGGAGGAAGAGGAAGGATAAAATAGAACTCCTAATTGTTAAAAAGAGGAGAAAAAGGATAAGATGGATCATAATCCTTAAACAGAGATGGACTTCTACTTAAACCTGGTTGCTTGCAATGCAAGGATAAAGATAAAAGGGGAGAAAAGCTTAAAGATAAAGAACAAATGCTTTTATAAATTCGGATTTGTGATAACTTGCTTCCCAAGTTATCCTGAGCTCTCAAGATAGAAGGTTTGAATACAGAATCCAGAAGGAGGAGCCCAGATGAATAGACCAGAGGAGGCCATGTAAGAAAGAGCGTGGCCAATTGCCGCAAAAACGCAGCTATAGCCTCGTTTCCATGGCCATTTGGATGATTCTGATTACGCGTTTTCGTGGGAGAGTTGTACTTGGACACTACGTCCTATGTCTCCTATAAATACCCCTGCAGAGTAACAGAGAGGGGGATCCAGAGACTGAAGCTAGGGTTTTCTTTAGATCTTTTTCTCTTTTCAAAATTTCTTGTATTTTTCATTTTGTTATTTGAAGAATATTTTGAAGAAGGAGAGGAACTTTGTAATTGGTCAGTGACATCCAATAAAAAGGTTCTTCATTCTTCTTTGCAATTCAATTCAGTTTTTTTTTAGATTAATTAATTTTCTTCTATGCAACTTTTCTTATTTAAAAAAAAAAATAAAAATAAAAATAAAAATATGAATAACTAATTAATACTATAGTTTGCTAATATCTCGATCAACCCTAGTTTAGTTTAAAAAATGAATTGATTGACATCTATTATTGTTAGAAACCCTAGGATTAAAATGGTGTTCTTGAAGATGAGTCGATAATTAGGTTTACTTAATTCAGCTTGCACTTTTTAAATGATTACTCATAGTTCATACTTAAAGACTTTGATGGCATAATTTTAAGTAAAAAACTTCTCTTATGCTATACTTTGAAATTAGGATGAACGATAGCTTAATTTTTATTAGTGCACACTAATTAGGATTCCAACGTTATTATTCATCTTACTTGATTCTCAATTAATAACCTAGGATGGATACTTCTTCATTCAATATGATGTTCACTATTTGAGAGTAATACTTTGGGTTATGGTAGATGATTAGTAAACTATATTTCTTTAACTTGATCAAATCTAATCAATATCTCTTTTCTTTTCCAAGCCAAATAAAGTGAAGATCGTTCCGAAAAGCTTCCATCGCATCCTTCCCTGTAGATCGACCCGTCTAGCCCTTGCTACACGGTTACTTTGAAATGAGACTAAGATTTTCTAAACTCTTTCCTTACTATTTTCCCATTTTAATCAGTGATTAAAGGCCTACAAAGATAGCCATTGACTTTGGAGATGATTCTGTCAAATCAGGGACCCAAAACTCAAAACTAGGACATCCAGCCAATAGGGGGATAGGAGAGGACAGCGCAACAGGAGGCGCAAGACGCGCAGCTACCCTATGGCCGCGTTCCGTAGCTGCGTTTTTGCGGCTCCCTAGTGGAGCCGTACACCAAGATTTGACGCGCCGGTTTTGCCTATAAATACCCTGGGGTTTTCCAGAGCCAGGGAGAGGAGTTTTTGAGTAGTTTTAGGTTAGTTTTAGGGTTTTTCTTTCCATGTTGTAGTTAAGTTTAGTTTAGTTTAGTTCTTCTTCTTCCTTCTCTATTGTATTTTTTTCATTTCTTGTAGATCTTGTAAAAGGAGAGAGAGTGATACATGTTTGGAATGCAAGAGTGCTTGTAATAGAAGGTGACAAGTTATGAAAGGTGCTCTCTTACCTCTCTTTGTTTTCTTCTCTCTAACTCTTTTTACATGTGTAGCTAATCTTTTCTCTCATGGCAACTAACTACTAACCACTAACTAGTCTAACTTCTTACTTGATAATCCACATGAATCTAATAGCCTGTACTTGGCCTTGCTCTTGCAAGAGCCATTGATGGCTCATGATGATGGATCTAACACTACTTTTTAACTCTCTAACAAGCTAACATTACTTTACTCTATGCTTATTTTTAGTTTTGATGGTTTAAGTGTAGCTTGAACTTGTTTTGTTGAGTTTGGATGTGATGAGTTACATATGGGTCATGCTTTGAAACGCTCTTGAATCAAGGACTAGTGATGGCCAATGATACATGTGAGGCAACTATCACTAAGAGGTTAGCTTTTAGTGGCGCCATTAGTAGTTAGTAGCCATGGGTTTTCTTTATCTTTTTCACTTTATTTTAGAAATATCAAAAATCACAAATATCTTCTTTTCTATGTTTCCCACTTCTTTGTGTTTCACTGTACTTCTCTTTTCATTCTTTATTTTCTTTTCTTTTCATTCTTTCAAACATTGAAGAACGTTTAATACACACGTGAATCAACCGGTAAAGCTTCTATCGCCTCCCGTCCTTATGGATTTGACTCGTTTTATCCTCTATGCTATAACGGAAGTATCGAGAAAGCCAAAGCACACACACTTTAAATATCGATTTCAAAACATACACTTTTCGTGCGCGATTTTACCCTGATCAAATTTTGGCGTCATTGTCGGGGATGGGAACGGTTTGATTTCATATTTTTCTTAACTTTTCTTCTTTGTTTTTGGTGTACAGGTTAAATTTTTAGCATTGTAGAAGTCCACACTTGCCCTTATGTGGTTGGGTAAAGTCTTGTGTATTCTTATACTCAGCTGCTAATTTTTGTTTATATTACCTGTACATTGTAAATAATTTTAAGTACTAAACTACAAAAATTGGATGCTTTAAAATGGTTTAGACATTTGCATCTAGGCACGTGTCAATTATCATTCAATATACTGTATTTTATTATTATGTTATAGTGATATTGATAGGAGGTGTACATATTGCATTGCATCTAGTTAGGACAAACACTTCAGTGATTTACTCACTTTTTTGTGTTCATTCTTATCTACATTGCACACTTGCACGAATTGAACTTAAGGGCAAAACCCAATACAACATAAGATGGGGAAGTCAATACCCTCCCTTAGCCCAAAAAATCACCTCCCCACTCACACAACCTAAGCCTAAATAAATTTTTTTAGACGTTAGCCCCTAGGGACATCTCGGACTCATTTAAGAGATTTACCTAAGGAAGGAGTTGTTAGAAGTTGACTCTTGTCAAATCGGTGTCAAAGGTTAGGGATTGAGAGGCGAAACCTCGAAGAACAGTGGTTTGGCATAATTAGGCCCACTGGTCCGGTACGGATACCTCCCACTGATCTTCCCCCTACCTGGCCGTTTAACTCGTGGTCAGATTCCTACAATATAGCCCCCGTGGACAGTCTAACCAGTTAGGAGTCGTCTAGGTCTAAGTCAACCCTAGCATAGACTTGTTATCTTTTTCTTTTTGTTTGTTTGTTTGTTTGTTTGTTTTCTTTTTTGTAAATTGTGAAATAGATTTTAACAACAATAATTCTTTCAATCATAATATGAATCCATATTTCACCCCGACCTCATTTGACTCGGATAACTCCAACCCGACTATGTACAATATAAACCAACCATATATGCCAAGTTGGGATTATCCGACTCAATATGACCCATATCCCCAATCCTATGACTATAATTTTCAAAATAATTTTCATTTTTCACAGAGTTCATGGGATTCACCTACCCCGAGTAAAATTTTCAACCATCTTATCCATAATTTTCACAATATTCACTCCCCATTTTTGATTCATATATTCCTTTTTCTGAACCACCAATTGAAGAAAAATCATCATTGGAAAGGAGTTCGGAAGAAGGGATAAAGGCCCAAAAATAATTTGAAAAAATGGTAGCCTCATCATGTCCACAAAAATTCCAAAGTTCATGTAGTTCTTTTCCAGAACGACTCAAAGGAAAATCATTATGGGAAAAGACTATAGAATTCGTGCAAGAGACCGAGCGAATAATACAATATGAATATGTTTCCATGTCCATCAGATGTTCATATGACTCAAGAATCTTGCCATTTTAGAAATCCAGCTTCAATTTCAACATACCAACCTGAACTTGACTAACATCCAATTCCTAATACTTTGGCAAGTTATCCCTTTCCTGAAATTGAAATCGAACCTGAATGTGATCCTGAACTTCATGTTAGTAATTCCATTTCACTTTTTGATTCAATAATGACTCCGGTATCTTTACCAGATTTTTTTCTCTATTTCAGAGTCAACATTGAATCCTGTACCAGTACACCGTGAAATTGAATCACCAATATCTTATGATCACAATTCATTGATGGGAAAAGTGTGTGAACATCAATTCTTTAGTTTGGACCCTATTTTTGAACCAATTATGACTCTCATTGTTGACTCTTGACTTGATCTGAGTCAAATTTTCGAGTCGGTATCGGTTTTTGTTCCTTATCTATTGAGTCCAAATCCCTCTTCTTCTAAAATCACACTCCATTATTGGACAAGGATGTTGAAGAAAATGACTAAGTAATTATTTTTGAAAATTGAAAGTTAGATGGAGATAAATTTTTAAATAAGACCATTCACTCAATCATTCTTTTACTGAGTCGTATTAGAGAGGTCACTGGTGGGTTTCTGAAAGATCCACGATATCTTGATTGGGTCGCAATGCTCGGCCCAGTCAGACCACCACCGGAGCCACCACCATGAGGTAATTTTCTTTCCTCTCCATTTGTTTCATGTATATACACATTCACGATGAATTGAGGACATTGTTGAGAAAAATATGGGGGAGGGTTTACTAACGTAGGTTAGTTTTAAATTTTTTTTCTTTTACACTTCTTTTTAGAAAAGTTCTAGAGAAACTCTTTTCTTTTATTTTTACAAAACTTTTTGAAATAAGATAAATAGCTTTGATTTATTTTAAGAAAATTAAGATTATCTTTGGAATTAGGAAGACCTAAAATTATGAAATTTTAAATCGAGTCAAAATAATAGATCTTGTTTAAATTTTAGGATAAGAAAGTAAGATTGGAAAGATAATTTGATTTAAAATTTTTTGCCTTAGATTTATGCACTTCACACTTACACAATTTTGGGATTGAAACAAAGACTGAAAATGTCACAAAACAATATATTAAAAAAAATTATAATGATAAAAATCACTTATTGAAGTTGGATAATTATGCCTCAGGAAGAAAGCAAGATTATTCACACCTAAAATGGTGGACAAAATAAAAATAATCCCCTTTAGTTTTGTGATCTTGTTTACTCGAGTCCTTAAGTCCGAGTGATGTTTTCTCATCTGGTGCCCTAAGATCATCTGGTCCGGGAGTCACCGGCTAAAGGCTCACTACCTGGGTCAATAAGAAAGCCTAAAAAAACTAAGTGAAGAAAAAGAAAAGAAAAGATAATATATATATATAATAATATAAATAAATGGCATGAAAGTTAGAGTTAATATCCAAAAACCTTCACTGTTCACAAAGTACATATTTTTCTAAGAGTTTTATGAAAGATCAAAGAATCAATTCAATTTTAAATTCTTATATTTAATTTATAACAAGATTTTGTATTTCGACTTAGTTTAAGGAAATACAATTTCTGGTTAACCTCTGACCTCTGACCTTGGATCACTTATAACCTCTGACCTTGGATCACTAATTAGGGTTCCAACGTTATTATTCATCTTAGTTGATTCTCAATTAATAACCTAGGATGGATACTTCTTCATTCAATATGATGTTCACTCTTTGAGACTAATACTTTGGGTTGTGGTAGATAATTAGTAAACTATACTTCTTTAGCTTGATCAAATCTAATCAACATCTCTTTTCTTTTCCAAGCCAAATACAAAGAATATCGTTCCTAAAAGCTTCCATCACATCCTTCCCTTTGGATCGACCCGTCTAGGCCTTGCTACACGATTACTTTGAAACGAGACTAAGATTTTCTAAACTCTTTCCTTACTATTTTCCCATTTCAATCAAAATTTTGGCGACTTGCCGGGAGGGAATGACACGATATTCTCAAAAACTAATTCTTCTTTTTCTTCCTATTTGCAGGATCAGAGAACAGGAACTATAACAGCAGCTAAGGATATATAGCAACTCTGTGCCTCTGCCCTAGAAGGCAGAGAAACAGAGGCTACTATCTAGTCGCGCAAACGCGGTAATAGCCGCGTTTCAGCGGCTATAGTAGGGAACTACAGACTGAAATTTTGCAGGTTGCTGCAAGTTGCCACGTTCTGTTTACTGCTTTGATAATTTTCTCTGTGATCACCTTGCATACTACTAACTAATTAACAGTAACCTATTAGTTGATTAATAAAAAAAATTAGACTCTTGCATCATAGGCACGTGTCTATTTAAATTTTCTTAATTTCTATTGAAGAGTGCTGACGACAAGATACGTTCGCATTGAATACAGACTAGGAAGCACCTTTGGCTGATTTACTGCTTTTTAGTTAATACTTATCTATTGCTTTACACGTGCACTAAATCAATTTAAGGGCAAATCCTGTAAACAAATAAGGTGGGGATTTCATCACCCTTCCTTGGCCTACAAATCATCTCCGTCGCACTCACAACCCTAACCTTAAAATAAAAATTGACTAGACATTGGCCTTAGGTTAAATCGGACTCATTAGGAGATTGGCTGCAGGAGGAAGTTGTTCGAAATTAACTCTCGCCAAATCGGTGCCTAGGAAGGGGATTAAGTGCCGAAAGCCCAAAGATTTGTGGTTACTTAATTAAGGAAAGTCTTTAACGGATAACCTCCCACTAATCTTACCACCTACCTAGCCGAGTAACTTGTGGTTAAGGTCGACAATATACCCCTAAAGACAGTCTAAAGTTAGGAGTCGTCTAGGTCCAGGCTTACCCTAGAATAAGATTTTTTATTATTTTTTCTCTTTCTTGATTGATTGGGTGAGGTTGTTTGTTAACTGTGCATGTCAGCTTGGTCGAGAGACCCAGTCACATCTAGACTAAGTAGGACCAGTTCACACCCGAACAAAAACCCGATTCACACATGGCACAACCACCATCACTACAAGATAGATTCTATCCTATTAGGATTTCTCTTCCATCTTGCATTCAGTTACCCGATGAAGGTGTTGACCAATTTGAGCTCAAACCACAATACATCAACACTCTTCCCAAATTTCATGGATTTGAACCCGAGGATGCATACTTTTTCATAAGAGAATTTGAAGAAGTATGTCTAATGATGAAAATACCCAGCCTAGGAGTAGATGCCATTAAATTACAGTTTGTCCCATTCTCTTTGAAAGACTTAGCAAAGAAATGGCTCTACAGTCTAGAGGTCGGTTCCATATCCTCATGGGATAATTTCGTCAAAGCCTTCTTAAAGAAGTTTTATCCCATTCACAAGACTGCACTAATAGGGAAAAGCATTTTGCAGTTTAAGTAAATAGCCAATGAACCTTTTTGGAAGTACTTCGAACGTTTTAAGGACCTCCTTGCCCAATGCCCTCACCATGGGATAGAGAAATGGCGACTTTGCCAAGCTCTTTATGATGGATTAGAATATCAAACAAAAACCCTATTAGAATCCATATGCCAAGGAGGATTTTTGAAAAAGAACAAGACGAAGGATGGTTATTATATGAAGAGTTGGCTAATAATACCATCCAATGGGAACCAACTCCGAAAAAATTTAGGACTAATGACCCTAGCTCTTCTAAAGGAGGTGTCCATTCCATTGAGGCTAACATAGTTACCAAAGCTAAACTAGCTGCTGTGATGTGAAGACTAGAAGCTCTTGAAACTAAAGAACTAGTCTCAGTGAACCAAGTCAGCCTAACACCTTCGCAGGCTGTACTTATTATCAAGCCATGAACCATGTGTTCGAGGAATGTCCCATCTTTAAAACTCATCAAACTCTGCCCGAGCATATGAGTGTAGCCTTCACAAGGCCCACTAACAATCCATATTCATCCACCTATAATCCAGTTGGAGAAATAATCCAAATTTCTCATGGGGCCCAAACAACAATGATCAAACAAGGCCCAAATTCTCCAACAATTTTCAACAATCTCCTTATCAACAAATTTTCCCAACCAAAATCCTCCACCTTCTTTCCAAAATCCATATATGGAAACAAGACTCTCCAATATGGAAAGAAAGGTGGACACTCTAATTAAGAGCCAAGACACGCTATCTGATCGGGGCGGAACTAGCACTCAAAAGTGTGTATTTATGAAATCAAATGAAAAGCTCGAATGTGCTAATGTACCCTCGATACTTCCGTTATAGCATTGGCTTAACGGGTCGAATCCACAGGGAAGGGAGGCGATAGAAGCATTGATAGTTTCTATTCCCGTTATTTGTTAACAATTCTTCTTTGTTAAAAGAATTAGGAAAAGAATGAAATCCAGAATGTGGTAGGTGAGGAGAGCGATGAAAACGGCGATAAGAAAAACAAAAGAGAAGTGCTTTGGAAATCAAAATAGAAAAAGAGATGGAACAAGGTTGAACTAAGAAGGATGGTAAAAATACAGATAGAAAAATGAGAAAAGAGTTTGGAAAACGATTTCTAAATCAAGCTAAAAGAAAACTACTAAATGCTCCACTAACCATGCTAACCTCTTCGAGATAGTTGCCTCATATTTTGATCCTTGGCCATCACAATCCTTGGCTCCAAGAGACGGTACAAAGCATGGCTCATGGATGGTTCATCACATTCAACATCAAGAACAAGCAAATACAAGCATCACTCATTACACTACTAGCATGAAATAAAGAGCATGAAATAAAAGAGAGTTAGCTTGGTTAGTAAGTTAGCAAGTTAGATGTTAGAACCCATCATCTTTGGCCATCAATGGCTCTTGCAAGAACAAGGCCTTGTAGAGGCAACCCGATTCATGTGCATTATCAAGTAAGTGGTTAGATGGTTAGTGGTTAGTAGTTAGATTGCCATGAGAAGAAAAACAAGTAAGAAATCATGTAGAAGGTGAAGGAGATTACATTGGAAGAGAAAGGAGGCATCTTTACATAGAGTGTCACTCTCTATTACATCAATCCCTTGCTTTCTCTCTCTAGATATCACTCAGCCCTACTACAATGATCTAAAAAGAAAAGAAAATACAAGAAATGAAGAACACTCACCTACACTACTCCTAAAATCTGCACCTACTCCTAAAAATGAAAACTGCTTGCGTTTTGGCCAGAGGCAGGGGTATTTATAGGCCTCAGAAGCATCCAGAAGACGAGACGGGCCACGCGTCGAAAATCGACGCGTGGCTCCACAGCTTTGCCGCGGATCCGCGGCTCTTGCCGCGAATCTGCGGCAAAACCAGGGAGAGAGCTCCCTGGTTTTGGTCCGTGGCTCTGTCGGGCTTCGAGACGCTTCCTGGTATATTCCTTTTCGGGTAGATCCATCCGCAGATCCGTCTGATGTGCGCAAGAGGCTAGATTCGATGTATCTTCTAGATAATTCCCTTTCTTGGCCTCCAAGTAATGCGGATTTAATTACCCTTAATTGGTTTTAATTAAGCTCTTATTCTATCTTTGCCCTTGAACTTTGGATCTACCTGTAATAAAGACCAAAACACGGTTTAGACCGACAATTTATTCATAAATCTGTGAGAGAATGCGACATAATAATGCAGAATTGTAGACTAATCACACCCCCACACTTATTCTTTTGCTCGTCCCGAGCAAAACAAGAAAAGAAAAACTATACTACAAGGGTTATTACACCACTTTCGCAGGTGACGCGATTGCACTGAGCGTGTGCAACAAGCCGTTAAACCTCTAGGTTACCCTAGAGGAGGAGTGTTGTCTCCTGAGGGTTTTCAGCGGATTGCACCCACAAAATCCATAAAGAAAGAAGACAAATGTTAGTATTTTGAAAACACATTTTGAAAGAGAGACATGTTTTCAAAATATTTTTGCAAAATATAAGTGATCTAAGGTCATAAGTCCACCACAAATCAATCTTCCTTAAACTTAGTCTCTATGCAAGATCTTGTCTTCAATTAAGGTAAGAATTCAAAATTGGATTGAATATTTTATCTTTCATAATACCTAGATAATATGCACTTTGTGATAGTGAAGATTTTTGGGACTTCAACTCCAACCATCAAGCCATTTATTCATATATAATATTTATTTATTTATTTTTCCTTTTTTCTTTCTTCCCTTAGTTTAAGCTTTCTAGTTCACCCATGTAGCGAGCCTATAACCGATGACTCCCAAACCAGACGGTCCTAGGGCACCAGATGAGAAAACATCCCTCGGGTTTAAGGACTCAAGTAAACAAGGCCACAAAACTAAGGGGGATTATTTGCTTCTTTTGACCACCGTTAGGCGTGAATAATCATGCTTCTTGAGGCATAATTATCCAGCTTAATAAGTGATGTTTTATTCATTTTTTTTCTTTTTCTTTTTATTTATTTTGCTTTATGGCATTTTCGGTATTTGTTTCCATCCAAAAATTGTGTAAGTGTGAAGTGCATACTATCTATGGCAAAAAATTCAAGATAAAATTATCTCCCCAATTTATCTTACTTAGCCTATAATTTTAAACAAGATCCATTATTTCGACTAGGTTTAAGATGTCATAATTAAGGCTTTCTTAATTTCTAAGATCATCTTAATTTTCTTAAAAATAGATCAAAACTTTGTCTCTTATTTCAAAAAGTTTTAAAGAAAGAGAAAAATTCCTATACAAAAGAAAAGATTTCTAAAAGTATCCTAAAAGATTTCTATACAAAAAAGAAGATTTCTAAAAGTATCCTAAAAGAAGTGTAAAAGAAAGAAAATCTAAAAACTCTATGTTAGTAACCCTCCCCCACACTTATCTCATGCATTGTCCTCAATGCATCGTGATGTATGTATGCATGAAACAATAGAGAGGGAAGGAAAAATCACCTCAAGGTGGAGGTTCCGGTGGCGGTCTGATTGGTCCACGAAAGGCGGCCCAATCATTCTTGCGTGGAGTCCGGAGGAACCCACCAGAAATCTCAAGAATACAACCCACTAGAAAGATGTATGCATGAATGATTTTTATTAACAATTTTATCCCATCCAATTTCCAAATTTTTCAAAATAATTTCGGAGTCAAATTTTTCAAAGCCCTTGTCCCAGAATGGAATGATTGGTTTGGACTCAGGAAGTATAGGAACTAACACCGACTCAGAAAAAAGACTTAAATCAAGTAAAGGTTCAGGAGTCGAGATTGGTTCAGAAAGTGGGTCCAAATCAAGAAGATGAAGCTCAAGTCCACATTCATTTCCCCATGATGGAGTGTGACTTTCTATGAGTGGAGATTCAAGTTCAGGAATGACAGGTATGGGAATCAAAACTGACTCTAAAATGTTGCTCAAATTGGGTAACAACACAGGAGTCAATAATGATTCAGGAATTTGAACTGGATCACAAATTGGAGAATCAAAGTCACATTCCACATTGAGTTCAATTCCACAAAAATGAGAACTTGCCAATTTATCAATGGGTCTTTCAAAAGTATGAAATTGGTCAAGTTCAATATGATCATCATAAGAGATTGGTGATTCAATTTCACAATGAATAGGCACTGGATCCAATACAGACTCGGGAAAAGGAGTGAAATCAGGTGAAGATACGGAGTCATAATTGAATCAGGGAGTAGAATTGAATCACTAATTTGAGGTTCATGATCATATTTATGCTCAAGTTCAATTTCAGGAAAAGGATAACTTGCCAAAATGTCAATGGGATTTAAGGTTTGGACAAGTTCAGGTGGGTGTGCTGAAATTGAATCTTAATTTCCAAAATGACAAGAGTCTTGGGTCATATCAATAGAGTTTGGCATAGTTGACTTGGTCAAAGGTTGATAAGATAGAGTTTCCTCATTCCTAAAAATGTTAACCAATTGACTCAATTGTTCTTCCACCTTATTGATAGACTCGGCATGTGATTTTTGATATTGTAATAAAGACTCCTGCAAGATATCCAAACTCTTATCTAGATATGATGTATCTCCAAATGGTTGCTCTAGAATGGGAGTATAGGAATCTTGGTTTTGAAAATTTTGTAAATAATGTAAGTCAAAAATGTGTGGAGATTGAAGCTTGGACTCACACAAGAGTTCTTTACTCGTTTCCAAGGCAAATGGTTGTTCATTATGAGGAGGTGAAACTGAGTAAGACTCTTGAAAATACTGTGGAATTGGAGAGGCCAATGTTTCTTGAAGTTGTTGCTCGGCCCTTTGTAGATTGGCTTCTAAACTCTTTAGTAACTCAGATTTTTCTTCAATTGGTGGTTCAGAAAAAGGAGTATAAGAAGCAAAATCGGGGAATGAATATTGTGGATAAGGTGAAAATGATGGACAAGGTGGACGTGGGGCACAAGGAGGTTGAAAATTTGGCTCGGGGGACTTGAATCCCCATTGACTCTGTGAAGAGTTGAAATTATTTTGAAAATTATAGTTATAAGAATGTGGGTATGAGTTGTATTGATTCGGATAAGGCCAACCCGGTGTATGTGGTTGGTGCATATTGTAAAACGCCGGGTTGGAATTATCCAAATAAAATGGAGTCGGTGTGAAATATGGATTCATGTTCGGATTGGATGAATTATTTTTGTTGAATGCCATTTCACAAAAAAAAAATCACAAACAAAAAGGAAAAAACAAACAACAATCAAAAAGAGAAGAAAAATCAAAACCAAGCCAATAGAAGGGTTGACCTAGACCTAGATGAAATGTCCCTAGGGGCCAACGTCTATTCAAATTTTATTTAGGGCTTGGGTTGTGTGAGTGGGGAGATGATTTTTGGGCTAAGGAAGGGTGGTTAAATCCTCACCTTATCTTGAATGGGTTTGGCCCTTAAGTTCAATTTGTGCAAGTGTGCAATATAGATAAGAATATAACACAAAGCGATAAATCACCCACGTGTTTGTCCTATGCTATATGCAATGCCATATGTACATCTCCATCCAAATCACAACAACAGAACAAAATACAGTATATTGGAATTGAATTGACACGTGCCTAAATGCAAATGTCTAAACCATTTTAAAGGCATCTAAATACCGTATTTTAGTTCTTTTATTTATTATGGTGTGTAGGTAATCAAAGCAAGAAAGATAGCAGTACAATTCCACTAGCTATTACAATTCACACATCCCAGAACAACACGATATACAATTTTCACAAAACTGCCGCGTTTGCACGGCAAATGTCGCGGTTCCGCGGCTTGTCTTTAGAATCTGGGGCCCTGCTTTCAAGAGCAGGGAGATGCAAAGCTAGGGTCTATTCTGCAATGTTAAGCACCTGTAAATATTGCCCTTCACACCAAAACAGAGAAGACAATGTTAACAAAAACGTGAAAACAAAACCATTCCCTTCCCGGCAACGGCGCCAAAATTGATCGGGGCGGGACTAGCACTCAAAAGTGTGTATTTATGAAATCAAATGAAAAGCTCGAATGTGCTAATGTACCCTCGATACTTCCGTTATAGCATTGGCTTAACGGGTCGAATCCACAGAGAAGGGAGGCGATAGAAGCATTGACAGTTTCTATTCCCGTTATTTGTTAACAATTCTTCTTTGTTAAAAGAATTAGGAAAAGAAAGTGAAAAGAAAAGAAAATGAAATCCAGAATGTGGTAGGTGAGGAGAGCGATGATAAGAAAAACAAAAGAGAAGTGCTTTGGAAATCAAAATAGAAAAGAGATGGAACAAGGTTGAACTAAGAAGGATGGTAAAAACACCGATAGAAAAATGAGAAAAGAGTTTGGAAAACGATTTCTAAATCAAGCTAAAAGAAAACTCATGGCTACTAACTACTAAATGCTCCACTAACCATGCTAACCTCTTCGAGATAGTTGCCTCATATTTTGATCCTTGGCCATCACAATCCTTGGCTCCAAGAGACGGTACAAAGCATGGCTCATGGATGGTTCATCACATTCAAAACATTGTATCAAGAACAAGCAAATACAAGCATCACTCATTACACTACTAGCATGAAATAAAAGAGCATGAAATAAAAGAGAGTTAGCTTGGTTAGCAAGTTAGATGTTAGAACCCATCATCTTTGGCAATCAATGGCTCTTGCAAGAACAAGGCCTTGTAGAGGCAACCCGATTCATTTGGATTATCAAGTAAGTGGTTAGATGGTTAGTGGTTAGTAGTTAGATTGCCATGAGAAGAAAAACTAGCAAGAAATCATGTAGAAGGTGAAGGAGATTACATTGGAAGAGAAAGGAGGCATCTTTACATAGAGTGTCACTCTCTATTACATTAATCCCTTGCTTTCTTTCTCTCTAGATATCACTCAGCCCTACTACAATGATCTAAAAAGAAAAGAAAATATAAGAAATGAAGAACACTCACCTACACTACTCCTAAAATCTGCACCTACTCCTAAAAACGAAAACTGCTTGCGTTTTGGCCAGAGGCAGGGGTATTTATAGGCCTCAGAAGCATCCAGAAGACGAGATAGGGCCACGCGTCGAAAATCGACGCATGGCTCCACAGCTTTGCCGCGGATCTTGCCGCGGATCCACGGCAAAACCAGGGAGAGAGCTCCCTGGTTTTGATCCGTGGCTCCGTCGGGCTTAGAGACGCTTCCTGGTATATTCCTTTTCGGGTAGATCCATCCGCAGATCCGTCTGATGTGCGCAAGAGGCTAGATTCGATGTATCTTCTAGATAATTCCCTTTCTTGGCCTCTAAGTAATGCGGATTTAATTACCCTTAATTGGTTTTAATTAAGCTCTTATTCCATCTTTGCCCTTGAACTTTGGATCTACCTGCAATAAAGACCAAAACACGATTTAGACCGACAATTTATTCATAAATCTGTGAGAGAATGCGACATAATAATGCAGAATTGTAGACTAATCACAATCTCAAGTCTTAACTAGGATAGAGATGTAACTGTATCAACAAGAAAGACAAAAGGGCACTCTATCAAGTCAACCATTACCAAACCCTAGGAATCCTAGGCAAGCTAATGAGGCTCAAGACCCAAACCAGTGAAACTTGGTTCATACGTTGAGGTCAGAAACATAAGTTGATAATCAAGTATCCATGCCACCGGACCCACCTCAATTGTCTATTCCATCTAGTTCCACTCCATCTCCACAAAACTCAAAAGAAACTGAAGTTTATAAGTCAGCAAAACAAGTGCACCAACCTATAGCCCCATTTTCAAATAGGCTTAGGAGTAATAATAATGCACATATGGAGAAACTGCTCGGTGTTTAATCAAGTTAAGCTTAATATATCACTTCTTGATGCAATCCAACAGGTCCCTAGTTATGCCAAATTCCTTAAGGACATATGCACCAAGAAAAGAAAGACAAATATGCCCAAGAAGGTTTTTCTAGCTAGTAACATTAGTGAGCTATTGTCCAACCAAATCTCAGTAAAGTACAAAGACCCTGGTTGCCCTACCATTTCTTGCACAATAGGTCGAGCTGAAATTAGTAGAGCACTTCTCGATTTAGGAGCAAGCATTAATTTGCTTCCCTTCTCGGTATATCAGCAACTTGGCTTAGGCGAACTCAACCCAACTCAAGTTACGATTCAATTAGCGGATCGATCAATTAAAGTTTCAATGGGAGAAATCAATGATGTCCTTATACGTGTAGGAGAATTCATTTACCCAGACGATTTCATTGTTTTAGAGACACAACCTGTGTCTAATCCTAGGTCACAACTCCCATCATCTTAGGATGTCCGTTCTTAGCAACTGTTAACGCAATCATAAATTGTAGAAACGGATCCATAAGATTGACTTTTGGAGACATGACCAAGGAAGTCAATGTTTTCAACTTAGGTAAACACCCCTACGACATAAATGACCAACCTTTGAGGTCAACTTCATTCAAAATATGACTAGTGAGCACAAAGAGGAGATCACACTAGAATCAGAGGATAAGGAAGAGTTAGAATCTAGTGATCTCAATCTTGATGAATTGAGTGGGCAGCAAGTCCAAGTTCTATAGAGATGGAGAATTTAAGCTTAACACCTCCACCCATCGAGCCACCTCCTTCCTTGGAGTTAAAGACCTTGCCTAAACATCTTAAGTACGCCTACCTTGGTGAACAAGAGACGTTACCAGTCATAGTTGCCTCCATTTTGACTAATAGGCAAAAGGAAGACCTATTGGCAACCCCTAGGAGGCATAAGGAAGCCATTGGTTAGACTATGGCCGATATCAAGGGACTAAGCCCTAAAATAGTCCAGTATAGAATCCATCTAAATGAGGGGTTAAACCGAAGAGGGACCCACAGCGTAGGCTAACCCGCTCATGCAAGAGGCTGTACAAGGCAAAATAATGAAACTGTTGGATAATGGGATCTTTTATCCCATTTCTGATAGCCAATGGGTCAGCCCAGTGCACGTGGTTCCTAAAAAGTCCAGTTTTACTGTGGTGGAAAACGACAAGTAAGAGTTAGTGCAAACACGACTACCTACCAAGGTTCGAGTATGCATAGACTATCGCAAGTTGAACGCCGCAACGAGAAAAGACCATTTCCCCTCCCATTTATCGACCAAATGCTAGAACGATTAGTGGACCATGAGTATTACTATTTCTTAGACGGTTACTCAGGTATAACCAAATCCCAACAGCCTCGGAGAACAAGGAAAAGATAACGTTTACATGTCTATTTGGGACGTTTGCCTATCGCCGAATGCCTTTCGGCCTATGCAATGCCCCCCGCCACATTCCAACATTGCATGTTAAGCCTTTTCTCCGATATGGTCGGGCGCTTCTTGGAGATCTTCATAGACGACTTCTCCGTCTATGAAAATTTGTTTGACCAATGTCTACATCACTTAGAGCTAGTGCTAAAAAGGTGCACCGAAAAGAACTTGACCCTAAATTGGAAAAAGTGCCACTTTATGGTGCAGCATGGGATTGTCCTAGGTCATAAGATATCTAGGAAAGGGATCAAAGTGGATAAGGCAAAGGTGGAGATCATAGTAAAACTCTCAATTCCACGATGCGTGAAAGACATTCGTTCTTTCTTAGGACACGCCGGGTTTTACCGTAGGTTCATTAGAGATTTTAGCAAAATTGCTAGACCCTTTACAAACCTTTTAGCCAAAGATGCACCCTTCATCTTTGATGACAAGTGTAGTAGTGCATGGGAGAAGCTAAAATTGAAACTTATCTCTGCCCCTATCATCTCACCTCTGGACTTGTCCAAACCCTTTGAAATCATGTGGGATGCCTCAGATTTTGCTATAGGCGCTGTCTTAGGACAACGTAAAGATAACAAGCAACACGTGATCTACTATTCAAGTAGGACACTCAATGATGCCCAAGTGAACTATACTACAACCGAGAAAGAATTCTTGGCAGTAGTGTTCCCTTTGGAGAACTTCCGCCCATACCTACTTGGGACCAAAATCACGATATTCACCTACCATTCTGCACTTTGACACCTAATGCTCAAAAAGGATGCGAAGGCCCGACTCATTCGTTGGATCCTCCTCCTCCAAGAATTTGATCTCAAATTTGAGATAAAAAGGGTGTCAAAAATGTTGTCGCAGACCATCTCTCTCGTGTGCCAAACATACCTTCCGACGAACTGCCCATCAACGATAATTTCCCCGACGAATAACTTTTAGCTATCTTTACGGAACCATGATTTGCCGACATAGTTAATTACTTAGTCACAAACCAAACACCATCTAGTTGGTCAAAACAGGATAGATACCGGTTCTTGTCTCAAGTCTGGTATTTCACGTGAGAGGACCCTTACCTCTTCAAATATTGTAGTGACAAAATAATTAGGAGATGTGTTCCCGAAGAGAAACTAGAAGTGTTCTAGCCTTTTGTCATGAATTTGCTTGCGATGGACATGTTGGTCCCCGCAAAACAGCCAAAAAGGTACTACAAAGTGGCTTCTATTCGCCCACTTTGTTTAAAGATGCATTTGACTTTTGCAAAACTTGCACAAGATGCTAAATGATAGGAAGGATTTCTAAACATAATATGATGCCCTAAACCAATTCTAGAAGTAGAACTCTTTGATGTTTGGGAATTGATTTTATGGGTCATTTCTCTAATTCATTTGGGCACCAATACATCTTATTGGCTGTAGATTACGTTTCCAAATGGGTTGAAGCCATTCCTTGTAAGACCAATGACAACAAGGTTGTTGTCAAATTCTTGAAAGAAAACATATTTTCATGCTTTGAAAACCCTCGTGCCATAATTATGATAATGGTACACATTTTTACAATAGAACTTTTGAAGCTCTTATGCGAAAATATGTCATAACACACAAGTTATCGACACCTTACTATCCTCAAATCAGTGGGCAGGTAGAGTCTCAAATAGACAAGTTAACTTATCTTGGAGAAAACTGTGAATCAAAACAGGAAGGACTGATCCACCAAATTGGTGGATGCCTTATGGGCATGTAGGACCGCCTTTAGAATGACTCTAGGAATGTCTCCTTATAGATTAATTTTTGGAAAGGCTTGCCACCTTCCTGTTGAGATAGAGCATCGAGCCTTATAGGCAATTACGCAGCTGAATTTTGATCAAGATAAGACCGGTGAACTTCAGAAATTGTAAATTTCTGAACTTGAGGAGTTAAGAAACGAGGCGTATGAAATGCGAAAATTATAAAACATAGGGTTAAGGTTTTTCATGATAAGTTTATCACGAGAAAAACTTTTGTCCAAGGAAAAAAGATCTTACTCTATAACTCTAGACTTCACCTTTTTCCCAAAAAATTAAAATCAAGATGGATAGGGCCTTTCATTGTTAAGGCTGTGTTTCCACATGGAGCCATAGAGATATACGACCCTAAAAATGGAAATGTATTTAAGATAAATGGTCAACGTCTGAAATCATTTTTGGAATCAGTACCAGAAGCAAACGCAACCATGGGTCTTTTTGACCCAATGTATCGGTAACTCTACCTCTCTGCCAGTTCATTTCATGCATTTATACATACATGCATACATTGGGGACAATGCATGAGACAAGTGTGGGGGAGGGTACTAACCTTAATTTCAAATAAAAAATATATATATATAATAAAAAAAATTTAACAAAGATTATTCTTACATAGGTTATTAACTTAACAAAAATTAAAAAATTTTATAATATATATATATATAGTTGAAAAAGGAGACAATATTTTGACTTATCTTTTGAAAGAAATCCAAGTTAATCTTAAGAATTAGGAAAATCATGATTAGGATTTCTAAAAACTTGGTCGAAATAAAATAAATTGTTGGATATTTTTAGGTATAGAAGGAAAATTTGAATAATTAATTAGTCTTGATTTTTACCTTAATGAAATGTGCATACCTACACTTTCACTTCTAGGATTCTAAGACAAAGACTCTTGTGACTTATAAAAAAATAATATAAAAAGAAAGAGTTCACTAATTAGACTGGATACATGTACCTGAAGAAGCATAAGTATTCACACCTAAAAGTGATTTTTATAAATAAAGTCCTTGTTTTGTGGCCTAGTTCACTCGAATCCTTAAGTCCGTGGGGTGTTTTCTCACCCGGTGCCCTAAACCAACCAGTTTGGGAGCCACCAACCTTAGGCTTGCTACATGGGTGAATTAGAAAGCCTAAGAAAACTAAGAAATATTATCTATGTACTAACACATCTAATAGTCAATTAGTTTAGTATGAGGGCCTCAAGAAGCCTTGATACTTATACAAAAGAAAATTAGATGAGTTATACATATTAAAAAAAGAGAATAATAATAATAAAGAGGCATGAGAGTTCTAGTTAAAGAATCCCTAGTAAAAATTCACAAGGATGCATATGACTTAGGGTAATAAAAGAGACTATATAAAAATTCAATTTTAATCCTTACCTGAAATTGATAACAAATTATTGTATAAAGACTAAGTTCAAGAATGAATAAAAATGATAATCCTAAAACTTATAGATTGCTTAGTTTCTTCAAATATATTTCAAATATTTCTCTCCTTTTTCAAAAATAAAAAAATAAAAAAATACTAATACATATTATTAATCACTAACATTTTATACTTTTTTATGAATTTTGTGGGTGTAATCCACTGAAAACCCTCACGAGACAATACTCGTCCTCTAGTGGTAACCTAGAGGTTTAACAGCTTGTTGCACGTGCTAAGTGCGATCGTGATTCCTACGAAAGTGAGTTACATAGGTTAGGTTTTATTATCTTTTCCTTTTTCTTTTTTATTTTTACTCGAGGACGAGCAAAATGATAAGTGTGGGGGTGTGATAGGTAGTTAAAAATGCACATTTATCATCATATTTTTCATCATATTTCCTACTTATTCTTTTATTATGCACTACTACTATTGTTTTATTGTTTAATGTTTGCAGGCCTTGAGTGATTAAAAAAATAAAGAAATAAAGTACAAGTGAAACCCAAAAGCCCAAGAATCCCACAAGCCCACATGCGTAATTAATTGTAGTAATTTAGAAGCTTCTATCTTATCTAACCTAATCTAAATTTGGATTTTAAATTATTAATTTAAAATTTAGGGGAGGAAGAGGAAGGATAAAATAGAACTCCTAATTGCTAAAAAGAGGAGGATAAGGATAAGATAGATCATTATCCTTAAACAGAGATAGACTTCTACTTAAACCTGGTTGCTTGCAATGTAAGGATAGAGTTAAAGGAGAGAAAAGCTTAAAGATAAAGAACAAATCCTTTTATAAATTCAGATTTGTGATAACTTGTTTCCCAAGTTATCCTGAGCTCTCAAGATAGAAGATTTGAATACAGAATCTAGAAGGAGGAGCCCAGATGAACGGACCAGAGGAGGCCACGCAAGAAAGAGCGTGGCTAATTGTTGCGAAAACGCAGCTATAGCCGCGTTTCCGTGGCCATTTGAATGATTCTGGTTACGTATTTTCGTGGGAGAGTTGTACTTGGACTCTACGTCCTATATCTCCTATAAATACCCCTGCAGAGTAACGGAGAGGGGGGATCTAGAGACTGAAGCTAGGGTTTTCTTTAGATCTTTTTCTCTTTCCAAAATTTCTTGTATTTTTCGTTTTGTTATTTGAAGAAGAATATTTTGAAGAAGGAGAGGAACTTTGTAATTGGTCAGTGACATCCAATAAAAAGGTTCTTCATTCTTCTTTGCAATTCAATTCAGTTTTTTTTTAGATTAATTATTTTTCTTCTATGCAACTTTTCTTATTTAACATAAAAATTGAAAATAAAAATAAAAATATGAATAACTAATTAATACAATAGTTTGCTAATATCTCGATTAACCCTAATTTAGTTTAAAAGATGAATTGATTGACATCTATTATTGTTAGAAACCCTAGGATTAAAATGGTGTTCTTGAAGATGAATCGATAATTCGGTTTACTTAATTCAGGTTGCACTTTTTAAATGATTACTCATAGTTCATAGTTAAAGACTTCGATGGCATATATTAAGTAAAAAACTTCTTTTATGCTATACTTTGAAATTAGGATGAAGATAGTTTAATTTTTATTAGTGCATACTAATTAGGATTCCAACGTTATTATTCATCTTACTTGATTCTCAATTAATAACCTAGGATGGATACTTCTACATTCAATATGATGTTCACTCTTTGAGAGTAATACTTTGGGTTATGGTAGATGATTAGTAAACTATACTTCTTTAACTTGATCAAATCTAATCAATAACTCTTTTCTTTTCCAAGCCAAATAAAGAGAAGATCGTTCCGAAAAGCTTCCATCGCATCCTTCCCTGTAGATTGACCCGTCTAGCCCTTGCTACACGGTTACTTTGAAATGAGACTAAGATTTTCTAAACTCTTTCCTTACTATTTTTCCATTTCAATCAGTGATTAAAGGCCTACAAAGATAGCCATTGACTTTGGAGGTGATTCTGTCAAAATCAGGGACCCAAAACCCAAAACTGGGACAACCCGCCGACAGGGGGACAGGAGAGGACCGCATAGCAGGCGGTGCACGGCGCGCAGCTACCTATGGCCGCGTTTCATAGCCGCGTTTTTGTGGCTCCCTTGTGGAGCCGTGCGCCAAGATTTGACGTGCCGGTTTTGCCTATAAATACCCTGGGGTTTTCCAGAGCTAAGGGAGAGGAGTTTTTGAGTAGATTTTAGGTTACTTTTAGGGTTTTTCTTTCCTTGTTGTAGTTAAGTTTAGTTTACGTTAGTTCTTCTTCTTCCTCCTCCATTGTATTTTTCATTTCTTGTAGATCTTGTAATAGGAGAGAGAGAGTGATACATGTTTGGAATGGAAGAGTGCTTGTAATAGAAGGTGACAAGCTATGAAAGGTGCTCTCTTACCTATCTTTGTTTTTTTCTCTCTAACTCTTTTTACATGTGTAGCTAATCTTTTCTCTCATGGCAACAAACTACTAATCACTAACTAGTCTAACTTCTTACTCGATAATCCACATGAATCTAATAGCCTCTACTTGGCCTTGCTCTTGCAAGAGCCATTGATGGCTCATGATGATGGATCTAACACTCTAACTTCCTAAACTCTCAAACAAGCTAACATTACTTTACTCCATGCTTACTTTTAATTTTGATGGTTTAAGTGTAGCTTGAACTAATTTGTTGAGTTTGGATGTGATGAGTTACATATGGGTCATGCTTTGAAACGATCTTGAACCAAGGACTAGTGATGGCCAATGATACATGTGAGGCAACTATCACTAAGAGATTAGCTTGTTAGTGGAGCCATTAATAGTTAGTAGCCATGGGTTTTCTTTATCTTTTTCACTTTGTTTTAGAAATATCAAAATCACAAATATCTTCTTTTCTATATTTCCCACTTCTTTGTGTTTCACCGTACATCTCTTTTCATTCTTTGTTTTCTTTTTTTTCATTCTTTCAAACATTGAAGAACGTTAAACACACACGTGAATCAACCTGTAAAGCTTTTATCGCCTTTTGTTCTTATGGATTCGAATCGTTTTAGCCTCTATGCTATAACGGAAATGTCGAGGAAGGCAAAACACACACACTTTAAATATCGATTTGAAAATATACACTTTTCGTGCACGGTTTTCCCCCGATCACACTACTGCCAAGAATTCCTTCTCTGTTGTAGTGTAGTTCATTTGAGTTAATTTGAGCATCGTTGAGAGTCCTACTAGAGTAATAAATCACGTGCTGCTTGTTATCAATGTGCTGCCCTATGACAGCGCCTATGACAAAATCAGAAGCATCGCACATGATTTCGAACGGCTTAGACCAATCTGGTGCAGATATTATTGGTGCATAAATATGCTCTTTCTTAAACTTCTCCTAAGAATTTATACATTCTTTATCAAAAGCGAAGGACACATCCTTAGCTAACAGATTAGGCAAGGATCTAGCAATCTTGCTAAAGTCCTTGATAAATCTTTGGTAGAAACCGACGTGTCCTAAGAAGCATCGAATTGTTGGCCCAAGAGGTTACACTCTCCAATTGTTTTGTGTTTTGATGATGACAAATCAAATTAGTGCTATTTGGTACTAACAAGTTTGTTAAGATGAGTTTCAGGTTTTGTACCATGTTTAGAGACCATTCGCTTAGCTATTGCAAGAACTTCTAAGTTCCACAAAGTAAGGAAGGCAAATTGCACATCAAGGAAGGATCATAGAAGAGAAGGCACTAGCAAGGCATTGGATGGCTCAAAGACTTGAAGATAGCACAAGAAATCTTCATGTAATTTGTTTTTCTGTTTATAGTATGTTAAAGAATAGTGGATAGGTTTGAAGCTCTATCACACACGTTTTTGCGCACATGCTTATTCAAAATAATTTCTTATAAATTATACAAAAATATTTTGCATACAAGTTTTTGCCTACAAATACATCTTTATGTTTAATTCTATTTCTTGTTCAAAAGTATTTTTGTTAAAATCAAAATCCTCTTATTTTCTTTTCCAAAATGTTTTTTTTGACCTGATCCGGTCGACCAGGGCAGTCGACCGAATCTGTGTCTTCTGGTCCGGTCGACCGGACCAGTCGACCGAAGTTCTGGCAGATGCACGTATCCGTGTGCATATCTGTCGGTCGACCGATACGGTCGACCGGACTATAGTTTTTGCTCTCAGGTTTTTCCGGTCGACTGGGTCGGTCGACCGAATGCCTGTAACGGTCGAAAGTTTGTACTAGCGGTCGACCGCACCGGTCGACCGAGCTAGCCGTTGAACAGTAACGGGCAGATTTTTAAAGAGCTGTTTATTTTTGTCTTTTGTGTTTAAAAATTCGTTTAAGGATATATTCTGATCTAATTACCTCTTAAACATCAGTAATTATGTTTATCCCTAAACCCTAGCCCTCTCCTATAAATAGGGGTGTTTGGGGAGAGATTTGTTACAACAATTATTACTAGAAAATTCAAAAGTTTAAGGTTTTCAAAAGAGACTTGTTTCTTGGTTTTTGTGCTGAATTTCTCACTGATTTTCTGAAGGGCTTTCAAATACTCTCTGATTTAATTCTCTTTTCTCCTTACACACAAGAGCTTCATTCCTACTCAATATTCTCTAAGGACCTTTGTAAGGGAAGAGATATTTGAAAGAGAGAGTTTGTGGTCTTTTGACTACCAAGGAAATTACTTGTTCTTGAGATTGTAGGAGTTGGGTACTCCATTGTATTTGAGATCTTTGTGATAGTGGAAGTGGTCGGAATCCTTCTGGGGAAGGCGGGGAGTAGAGCTGGGTGCTCGAACCTCGATAACATATCCTTGTGTTTGCGATTGGTTTACATTCTTGCAATTCTTACTCTACTTTGCTTGCACTTATTACTTGCTCATCATACTTACTTGCTTGCATTCATCTTGTGATTCTTGATTGTGATTGTTGTAGCTTTAAATTTTTAAATTGCCCTTTGATTAGCATTATCACCTATTCACCCCCCCTCTAGGTGATTTTCAATTGGTATCAGAGCTTGGACTCTAGGTTTGGCTTAACATCCATAGAGAGATCCTTAATATTTGCTAATCAACATTCATTCATTCATTCATTCATCACTAGTAAACATGGCCGATAACATCAAAACCCCTCCTAAATTTGATGGACTTAATTTCCCAATTTGGAAGGTTAGGATGACTATATTTTTGCAATCTTTGGGTAGCTTAGTGGCCAAGTCCTTGACTAAACCTATGTAGCACCCGATAGTGATGAGAGCACTTGGACCGACTTCAACTTTAGAGAATATGAGGCTAACTCCAAAGCCCAAAACTCCCTATTAACCGCCTTGAATGAGGATGACCTTACACGGGTAATTCATTGCCAATTCGCCTATGAGATTTGGCAACACTTATTGGTCACACATGAAGGGACTTCACAAGTCAAGAGAGCTAAGATAGATCTCTTGAGGTCTCAATATGAATCATTTAAAATGCTTGATGATGAATCCATTGATTGTATGATTACTCGTTTCACTAAAATTACAAATGGTCTTTCTTCATTAGGTGACGTCATCTCCAACGATCAAAAGGTGCGCAAAGTAATACGGGCTCTTCCTTCTTCATGGGAGATCAAGGCCACCACCTTAAAGGAGTTGAACGACAAGGACGAGATGGACATCATTAGTCTCATTGGGAACCTAAAGACCCATGAGATGGAGAAGAAGGCAAGAGAAGAAGCCACTACTTCAAAGAAGAAATCCATAGCCTTCAAGACTTCATCCACCAATGATGACGATGATGAAGACGAAGAAGAAGATGAGGAGCTAACTCTACTTGTACGGAATGTCAAGAGGTTGTACCGAAAGAACAAGTTCAACTTTCGGAGAAAATTCGAAGGCAAAGAAGAGCGGAGGATCATTTGCTATAATTGCCGCAAACCCGGACATATCATGGCAGATTGTCCGGAGTTCAAGAAGAAAATGACTTCCTCCTTCAAGCCAAAGAAGCCGGAGGAAAAGAAAGCCTACAAAGCTACGTGGGATTCGGAAAGCGAGTCCGAAGAGGAGGTGGATCAAGCTAATATGTGTTTCATGGCAAACACACCCAAGGTAACCCCTCAATCCCTTGATGATGAAGATGATGATGTAAGTAAGGAAGTTCTAGTGCATGCTTTTGTAGAACTTTCTGAAACCTATGATAACAAGAAACTTGAATGCATAAAATTACAAAAGAAGTTGCTTTTCTTAAGAATCAACTTGCCATTGTTTCTAAAGAAAAAGATGATATTTCTTCTAATTTCATTTCCATGCAAAAAGAATTTTGTGCCTACAAGAGTACTTGTAAGGCAAAATCTCCTATTATTGATGAAAAAGAAATTTCTTCTTTTAAATCCAAAATGAATGACTTTGAAAAAGTTTTAAAAGATTGTGCCTTTAATACTAAGAAACTTGAAGAAAAATTTTCTAAAAAGCACACATCTCATGCTAAGATTCCTCATGCTCACACTACACCTAACACGTCTCATGTTCATGCTCACAATGCCCATGCTCACAAATCACACACTCATTATGCTTTTAAATATGGTAGAGTGTATAGATGCACATATTGTGGTAAAAATGGACATTTAGCTAAGTTTTGCTATGATCAACTAAATAGAACAAATAATCTTGTTTGGGTTCATGACACTAACCCTAGAGGACCCAAGAAAATGTGGGTACCAAAATCAAGTTTTAATTGTTTGATGTAGGTACACACCAAAGCTCCAAGACGTAGGGAGCGGTGGTACCTTGATAGTGGTTGTTCAAGACACATGACATGGGACATCAACAACTTCACAACCCTATCAAGGTACATGGAAGGTGGCACCGTCACCTTCGGGGATGACTCCAAAGGAACTATTATCGGTATAGGTAACATTCAAATTGGTGCATCTCCTATTATTGAGAATGTTGTTTTAGTAGATGGTTTAAAACATAATTTGCTTAGCATTAGTCAACTTTGTGATCGTGGACTTAAAGTTATTTTTGATGATGCTTCTTGTAAGATTTTTGATGTTAAATCCGATGTTTGTATTCTCACCGGTTTTCGTGATAATAATGTTTATATTATTGACATGCTTAATTTAGATTGTTCTACTAAATGCTTAAATGTTTTTGATGAATTCTTGGCTTTGGCATA
This sequence comes from Agave tequilana, assembly GCA_038442645.1. Lineage (NCBI taxonomy): Eukaryota > Viridiplantae > Streptophyta > Magnoliopsida > Asparagales > Asparagaceae > Agave > Agave tequilana. The sequence continues at coordinate 80,392 of JAVJIF010006613.1, read as the reverse complement.
GAAGATTAGGACATGCATCTTTTGACCATATCTCTAGGATTAATTCAAAGGAATTGGTGAAGGGTATACCTTGCTTGAATTTTGAGAAAGACCGCATTTGTAGTGCGTGCCAACTTGGGAAACAAACCAAGTCTTCCTTTAAACCAATCAAGGATATCATGTCAACTAGGCCTTTAGAATTAATTCATATGGATCTTTTTGGACCAACTAAAACTAAAAGTTTAAATGGAAGTAGATTTGCATTTGTTTTGGTTGATGATTTCTCCCATTTACTTGGGTTTTCTTTTTGCAAAATAAAGATCAACTTTTTCTCATTTTAAGATTTTTCGAAAAAGAGTTGAAAAAGAAAAGGGTTTTCCGATTTTGAGAATAAGGAGTGATAGAGGTGGTGAGTTTGTTAACCAACTCCTCATGACTTATTGTGATGAAAGGGAATTAAGCATGAAATGTCTTGTCCTAGAACTTCACAACAAAATGGAGTTGTAGAAAGGAAAATAGAACACTTCAAGAGATGGCTAGGACAATGATAAGTAAATATGACCTCCCTCAATATTTATGGGCCGAGGCCGTAAACACCGCATGCTATATATCGAATCGTATTTATTTATGCAAAAATTCTTCAAAAACTTCTTTTGAAATGTATCATTCTAGAAAACCAAATGTTGCATATTTTAAAGTTTTTGGATGCAAGTGTTTTGTTTTGAATACTAAGGATAATTTGGGTAAATTTGATGCTAAGGCTTATGAGGCTATCTTTGTTGGATATTCCTCTTCTAGCAAAGCATATAGAGTTTTCAATAGATCTACTCTTACCATAGAAGAAACCATGCATGTTAAATTTGAAGAATCTAATGTGGTTATTGAGAATGTTGTAGAGATTGAACCATTAGGTGAAGACATGGAGAGACTATCCTTGAAGGACTCACCCGCTCAAGAAGAAAAGCTAGACCCTATTGGTGAAGTTCAAGAGGATAAGGAGGAAAGCACTCAACCGCTTCCTAAAGCTTAGAGATACGCTACAAATCATCCTAAGGAGCTCATCTTGGGTGATGCATCTAAAGGAGTCACAACGCGCTCCAAACTCCATGACCTATGTGGTAACTTTGTTTTCATTTCTCATTTTGAACCCAAGGGCATTCTCGAAGCCGAGACGGACCCATATTGGTTGCTTGCCATGCAAGAGGAACTCAATCAATTTGAGCGCAACCAAGTTTGGCACCTTGTTCCTAAGCCCCACGATAGACCAATAATTGGTACTAAGTGGATCTTTAGAAACAAGATGGATGAGTCCAAAAATGTCATTAGGAATAAAGCTAGGTTAGTGGCCCAAGGTTACACTCAAGTTGAGGGAATTGACTTTGAGGAGACCTTTGCACCCATAGCACGGCTTGAAGCAATACGGATGACACTAGCTTTTGCATGTTTTAAAAATTTTAAACTTTTTCAAATGGATGTGAAAAGTGCATTTTTTAATGGTTTTATAAATGAAGAAGTTTATGTTTCTCAACCTCCCGGTTTTATTGATCATGTTCATCCCGATTTTGTTTTTAAACTTGATAAAGCTTTGTATGGATTGAAACAAGCTCCAAGAGCTTGGTATGAAAGGCTTTCTAGTTTTCTCATTTCAAATGATTTTATTAAAGGCAAAGTAGACACAACTCTTTTCACTAAGCATGTTGATAATGATATTTTAATTGTGCAAATTTATGTTAATGATATAATTTTTGGATCTACTAATGAGCTTTTATGCAAGGATTTTGAGAAGGTCATGCAACTTGAATTTGAAATGTCTTCAATGGGTGAGCTAAATTTCTTCCTTGGACTCCAAATCAAGCAATTGCAAGACGGAACCTTCATTAACCAAGCCAAGTACGCAAAGGAGCTAGTAAAGAAGTTTGGGCTTGAAGGATCAAAGGCTTGCAACACTCCAATGGCAACTACAACCAAGCTTGATAAGGACGAACAAGGTAAAAATGTTGATATTAAATTATATAGAAGCATGATAGGAAGTCTTTTATATTTGACGGCAAGTAGGCCGGATATCATGTTTAGTGTGTGTCTTTGTGCTAGATTTCAATCGTGTCCTAAAGAGTCTCATCTTATTGCGGTAAAACGCATTATTCGTTATATTAAGGGCACTATTGGAATGGGTCTTTGGTATCCGAAAACTATAGATTTTCAATGACTAGTTATTCGGATGCCGACTATGCGGGTTGTAGAGTAGATAGAAAGAGTACTAGTGGGACATGTCAATTTCTTGGTAATTGTCTTGTTTCATGGTCCTCTAGGAAACAAAATTCCGTAGCTCTCTCAACCGCCGAGGCGGAGTATGTTGCCGCGGGGGCTTGTTGTGCACAAGTCCTTTGGATGAAACATACTCTCCTTGATTTTGATTTGCACTTTGATCATATAAAAATATTTTGTGATAATACTAGTACTATACACATGACCAAAAATGCAAATCAACATAGTAAGACCAAGCACATTGAGATTAGATATCACTTTCTTAGAGATCATTTTGAGAAAGGTGATATAGATATTGATTATGTTTCCACGGATTTACAACTAGCCGATATTTTCACTAAACCTCTTGATTTTGCTAGATTTTCGTTTATTTGTGGAGAACTTAATGTTTGTATTATTGAATAGACATGTTTTTCATAACCCTTTTTGATGTATGATAAAAAGGGGGAGAATAAGTTTACATGGACAAAAATAAGTTCATTTGGTCTTGGTTCCATATGAATTTATATGTTTTGGTTTTATGAGTTTTTGTGTTTTAAATGAAATTCTTGTGTTTTAGTTGTTTTATTTTAATTGGTATCAAGGAGCAGAGGCTTTTCTTTTAGTTGTTTTTGGTATCAAGAGCAATTTTTGTGTTTTATGTATTTGTTTTAATTGGTTTCAATAATTGGTGCATCATTTCAATTTTTGGTTTCTAGAGCATATTCTTGTGTTTTATGTATAGCATAATTTGAGGGGGAGTTTTCTCCTCCCCTATATTTTTTATAGCCTATTTGTTTTGTCATCATCAAAAAGGGGAGATTGTTGGCCCAAGAGGTTACACTCTCCAATTGTTTTGTGTTTTGATGATGACAAACCAAATTAGTGCTATTTGGTACTAACAAGTTTGTTAAGATGAGTTTCAGGTTTTGTACCATGTTTAGAGACCATTCGCTTAGCTATTGCAAGAACTTCTAAGTTCCACAAAGCAAGGAAGGCAAATTGCACATCAAGGAAGGATCATAGAAGAGAAGGACTAGCAAGGCATTGGATGGCTCAAAGACTTGAAGATAGCACAAGAAGTCTTCATGTAATTTGTTTTTCTGTTTATAGTATGTTAAAGAATAGTGGATAGTTTGAAGCTCTATCACACACGTTTTTGCGCACATGCTTATTCCAAAATAATTTCTTATAAATTATACAAAATATTTTGTATACAAGTTTTTGCCTACAAATACATCTTTATGTTTAATTCTATTTCCTGTTCAAAAGTATTTTTGTTAAAATCAAAATCCTCTTTATTTTCTTTTCCAAAAATGTTTTTTTGACCTGATCCGGTCGACCGGGGCAGTCGACCGAATCTGTGTCTGTCTGGTCCGGTCGACCGGACCAGTCGACCGAAGTTCTGGCAGATGCACGTATCCGTGTGCATGTCTGTCGGTCGACCGATACGGTCGACCGGACTATAGTTTTTGCTCTTAGGTTTTTCCGGTCGACTGGGTCGGTCGACCGAATGCCTGTAACGGTCGAAAGTTTGTACTAGCGGTCGACCGCACCGGTCAACCGAGCTAGCCGTTGAACATTAACGGGCAGATTTTTAAAGAGCTGTTTATTTTTTCTTTTGTGTTTAAAAATTCGTTTAAGGATATATTCTGATCTAATTACCTCCTAAACATCAGTAATTATGTTTTATCCCTAAACCCTAGCCCTCTCCTATAAATAGGGGTGTTTGGGGAGAGATTTGTTACAACAATTATTACTAGAAAATTCAAAAGTTTAAGGTTTTCAAAAGAGACTTGTTTCTTGGTTTTTGTGCTGAATTTCTCACTGATTTTCTGAAGGGCTTTCAATACTCTCTGATTTATTCTCTTTTCTCCTTACACACAAGAGCTTCATTCCTACTCAATATTCTCTAAGGACCTTTGTAAGGGAAGAAATATTTGAAAGAGAGAGTTTGTGGTCTTTTGACTACCAAGGAAATTACTTGTTCTTGAGATTGTAGGAGTTGGGTACTCCATTGTATTTGAGATCTTTGTGATAGTGGAAGTGGTCGGAATCCTTCTGGGGAAGGCGGGGAGTAGAGCTGGGTGCTCGAACCTCGATAACATATCCTTGTGTTTGCGATTGGTTTACATTCTTGCAATTCTTACTCTACTTTGCTTGCACTTATTACTTGCTCATCATACTTACTTGCTTGCATTCATCTTGTGATTCTTGATTGTGATTGTTGTAGCTTTAAATTTTTAAATTGCCCTTTGATTAGCATTATCACCTATTCACCCCCCTCTAGGTGATTTTCACGAATATCCTTCATGCATTTAGGCATGGGGAGCTTAGCAATAACCTTAATGTTGGCTCTATCCATTTCAATTCCTTTCTTAGAGATTTCATGACCCAAGACAATTCCATGTCTTATCATGAAGTGGCATTTCTCACAGTTTAGTGTCAGATTTTTCTCAGCACAACGTTGGAGGACAAGTTCTAAATGGTGGAGACATTGAGTGAATAAATCTCCGTAGATGGAGAAATCATCCATGAAGGTTTCTAAGAATCGTCCTATCATATCAGAATGACTCAACATGCAACGTTGAAACATTGTTGGGGCATTGCACAAGCCGAAGGGCATTCGATGATAAGCAAATGTCTCAAATAGACATGTGAAAGTAGTCTTTTCTTGGTCTTTAGGAGCGATAGGACTCTGATTATACCCTGAATAACTATCCAAGAAACAGTAATACTCGTGGCCAGCCAAACGTTCAAGCATTTGATTAATGAGGGAAGTGGGAAATGGTCCTTACGAGTTGCTGCATTAAGCTTCTTATAGTCAATGCAAATTCAAATTTTCATGGGAAGTCGAGTCTGGACTAACTCTTTGTTTTCGTTTTCTACCACGGTGAAATCAGATTTCTTTGGAACCGCGTGGACAGGACTGACCCATTGACTATCAGAGATGGGATAGATTATCCTATTGTCTAAAAGTTTCATAATTTTAGCTCGACAGGCTCTTAAATTATAGGATTTAACCTACGCTGCAGGTCTCTTTTCGGTGTCATTTCTTCATTGAGATGAATGTGATGTTGAATTATGGCTGGACTCAATCCCTTTATGTCGGTCATATTCCAACCAATGGCTTCCCTATGTTTTCTAAGAATTGCTTTAAGATTTTCTTCTTGCCTGTCATTTAAATGGGAGGCAATTATGACAGGAAAGGTCTCTTGTTTGCCTAGATAGACGTACTTGAGATGCGCAAGTAAGGCTTTCAATTCTAAGAAAGGGGAAGGCTCACTGGAAGGAGGAGTCAAATTTATTGGCTCCACAATTGGTGAAATAGGATTCGAGGCCCAATTCACAGCAGACTTGACAACCTGATTAAGGTTAAAATCATCATACTCTAACTCGAAGTTACAATCGATTTCTAATTCTAATTCTTCTCCATGTTCACTTGTCATGTTCTCAATGAGGTTGACTTCAAATGTTTGATCCTCAACATCACGGGGTTGCTTCCTAGGTTGAAGACATTGACTTCTCTAGTTATGTCCCCAAAGGTTAACCTCATGAATTCATTCCTACAATTGATAATAGCGTGGGCAGTAGTAAGGAATGGGCGCCCTAGGATAACAAGAGTTTGAGCCCTAGGATTGGACACAGGTTGTGTCTTAAGAGCTATGAAATTAACGGGGTAGATAAACTCCCCGACTCGGATAAAGACATCATTAATTTCTCCCTTTGGAACTTTCACAAAATGGTCAGCCAGTTGGATTGTGCCTCGAGTTGGATTAAGATCATCCAACTCGAGTTGTTGATAAACTAAGAAGGGAACAAGTTGATACTTGCCACCAAGTCAAGAAGTGCACAACTAATCTCGGTTTGTCCTATAGTGCAAGCAATGGTAGGACAACCTGGATCCTTGTACTTGACAGGGAAAGGACCCGACAATAGCTCACTAATATTAGTGGTTACGAAGACTTTCTTAGGGATATTAGTCATTTTCTTCTTGGTGCACATGTCCTTAAGAAATTTAGCATAGGATGGGACTTGTTGGATGGCCTCAAGAAGTGGCACAATTATCTTCACTTGATTGAAGATCTTAGTTATCTTATTTATGTGTAGATTTTGCTTATTATTTTTCAGCCTATTAGGAAATGATACTATAGGCTTGTGCACCTGACTGGTTGACTTATTTGTTTCAGATTCATCAAATTTGAAAAGATTTGGGACTAGATGAAGTGGATGCGTGTGTGTGATTGTGCCGAATGATATTTGGTGGTGTTGACACTTGATTATCAACTTTCTTCCAGACCTCAATGTATGTACAATGCTACATTAATTCAATGATTGATCCTCAGTCAAATTGGCTTGTTGAGAATTCTTAGAATTTGTTACTGGCTCAATGGGCAAGATACCCTTTAGCCTCTCATTCTGCAGATTGGCTAACTGACTCATTTGAACCTCTACCTTTGTATTGTTTGCATGAGGGGATCTTAGTTCTTCATGTACCTCTTTATGTTTCTTTCAAAATCAGTCATTCTTCTTTCAAGTTGAGGATTCTGGAAGGAAGATTGTGAAGCTTGTTGGAAAAGTTTTGTTGATAATTTGAGAAATTAGGCGGATGGTTAGAAGAATTATGATGGTAATTTTGAAAGTTGGGTTGATGATTGGAAAAATTGTTGGAATGATGGAAGTAGTTTGAATGGTTTGATCGTGAGTGGTTATTGTTGTTTTGACTCCATGAGAAATTCGGGTGATTTCTCCAGCCAGGATTGTACGTTTGTGCATAAGAATTACTGTTGGGCCTTGAAAAGGCTTCATTCATTGGTTCATGAAATTGTTGTTGAGCTTGAAATACTGGACACTCCTCAACACATGATTCATGACTTGATAGTAAATAGCTCAGAGTTGAAAATTGGTTTGGGCTGACTTGATTGACTGGACTTGGTTTCTTAGTTTCTAAATCTTCCATTATTCTTGCTAGGTTAGCTATTCTGGCCTCATTAACTATAAATGATTCAATGAATGGAGACCTCCTTTTGAAGAGATGGAGTCTGACTTCCTAGAATTTCACTAGTTGGTTCCCATTGGATGGTCTTTTTAGCTAGATTCTCATATAAATCTCATTCTTTATTCTCATCCTTTTACAAGAATCCCCTGGCACATAGTTTTCTAAGAGGGTCTTGGTTTGAATATTCTAAACCGTCATAAAGAATTTGACATTGTAACCATTTATCTATTCCATGATGAGGACATTGGACAAGGAGGCCTTTGAAGCGTTCAAAATACCTCCAAAATGGTTCACTAGGTTCTTGCTTAAACTGCATGATATTTTTCTTAATGAGAGCGGTCTTATAAATTGGATAGAACTTCTTCTAGAAGACCTTGATAAAACCATCCCATGATGTGATCGAACTGGCCGCTAAGCTGGAAAGCCATTTCTTGGCTAAGTCCTTAAGAGTAAATGGGACAAATCTTAATCTAATAACATCATCTACAAGGTATGAGATTTTCATCATTAAGCATACTTTCTTAAATTCACTTATGATGAAATAAGCATCTTCAGATCTTAGACTATGAAACTTAGGGAGTGTGTTGATGAACTGAGGCTTGAGCTCAAAGTTGTGTTCACCAACCGATGGAAGTTAGATGCAAGATGGAAGTGTGGTTCTAATGGGATAGAACCTATCCTGCAAAGATGTCGGTTCAGCCACAACCGGATCTAATCTTAGTTCAAGCTTGGGTGGTGATGTGTTTCTAATTAACCTAAATGAATTTGGGTCTCTAGACCACACTTGCATGCACAATACTGCCACAAACAAGTTCACCAGTAGTCAACAAGAAAAAGCAACCAAGTCTAGTCTAAGGCAACCTTGATCTAGACAACTCCTAACTGGTTGATTTTTTATAGGAGGTATAATGCAGACTTTGACCACAAGCTAATCAGCCAGGTCAAGGTAAGATTGGTGAAAGGTATCCGAGGAAAAGCGACGAGCTTAATTATGCCAAACCACCAGCCTTCAGGGTTTCGCCCCTTAATCCTATCCTTAGACACTGATTTAGTAAGAGTCAAATTCTAACACCTTCCCCTTTACGATAATCTCCTAATGAGTTCGAGATATCCTTAAGGCCAATGTCTATTAGATTTTAAGTTAGGCTTAGGCTGTGCTGCTTGAAGATGGTTGTGGGCTAAGGAAGGGGAATGACTTCCCCACCTTATCTTGTTTTGGGTTTTGCCCTTAAGATTGATTGTGTAAAGTGTGCAGGGTATAGAAAATAACATTCAATAAGCAAATAATCACTCAAGAATGTTTCCTAAACTATATGCTATGCATACGTACCTTGTCTCCAGCTATCTTCAACAGTAATTGTAAAAGAAACGTAATTAGACAAATGTCTAGAATGCAAGTCTAAAAGATTTTTTAAACAATTGGTAATCAATCTAATTACTGTTGGATTAAAAATAGGGTATGTGAATATCAGATATAGTAGAAATAACACACAAAAAACTATAATTTGTAAAGCAACATGTCCCGAAAAAAAGTGTTTTTAGTAGTCCAATTTTTTAAAGCTTTTGTGTTATGATTTCTTAGAATTTTGTTCCCTACTTTCTAAATTAGGGGCATAGAATAGCAAGTCTTCTCCTACAATGCTTGAGTGCTAAATCTGATTTCTTAATGGCCTTGAAATAAGACACCAAACTTATTAAAAAATAATTACACCATTTCCTCCCCGGCAACGGCGCAAAAAATTGATTGCAAGTAAATGCAGTGAGAATTATAGTCTAGCTTTGAGCTAACGAGTCGTGTCCATGAGGAGGATTGCGATGAAAGTTTTGCAATGTATTGTTTTAAAAAGCAAAGAATGGTGTCAGTGATTTTTATGTTGAAAAGAGAATGGAGAGTAAGGAAGTGATTTAAAGAAAAATTGAAAACTTAGAGAAGACTTTGGAAAAGATGATCTTTCAAAAGGCTTGAAGAGTGGTTGGCTGTTTGTTTTAGTATATGAAAAAGATCTCGGCTCACTATCTTACTACTTAATGATGTATTCCTCTCTTGAAAATCATGCCTTAACTTGATCATAGGCTAAAACTTAAGCTTGAATTTTGAAAGTCTTAAGTAAAGCAGATAAGATTGTTTGGAAAAGTTAACTTTTTTTTTAAGAATTCATCTTCAACTGAATGTTAAATCATCAAGTTGTCTTTCAAGTATGAAATATAAACAAGTTCAAGCGATATTTTAAAAATAAAAGTTTTAGAAATCCAAACCCATCCTCATGTGCCTTCAAGAACACTTCCAAAAAAGCAAGGCTTAGTTTAAGGCATTAATATAATTCCGTTTGGTTCTTTACATCAAAATCATTCAAAACAAGAGGGATCGAAGAGAGATGATAATGGGCCCAGAAAAACAAGTTTAGCTACTCATAATTAAAGTAAAATAAGACATGTAAATGTAATGGAACGTACCCGTAAATTGGAGAAGAAGAGAAGTCTTGATCCTTTATTGATGTCACTTCAACTTCAGATTACAATCACTCTTTTCCTCTCTCTCACTTGTATTTGGACTGAACTACAACTTAAAAATAGAGATACAACTTCTTATTAACTATCTAACAAAGAATCTAAACCCAAAAAATAAAGAAAAAAAACTTAAACTAGTCTTCGATCCCTTCTTCTCTGTAAAATGCAGTATTTATAAGCCAAAACCAAACGGGGGAGAGCGTACGAAGATAGGGGGGAGCAAACGCTCCCAACAAACTCAATAAAGCTGTGAAAATGCGGCTTTGGCTGCAAAAATGCAGCCTGGGTGTGGCCAGGTGGCCACAATCGGGGGGTGCTGCTCCCTGGTTTAGCGATACGCTTTTATCTTTTGCTAGATTTTCCATTTTAGTTCCTGGATTTGATGAAACCTCCTTTGATCTTTGGCTTTAACCATTGTTTGTGAAGATTTATTTTAACTAGTTTTTAACTGATTTTCTCTTCTCTGATTTGCCTTGATCTGTCCTAATCTTCTGATTTGAATTAATTCTAAATTAAATCAAAATTTTGATGGGCTTTTGGGCTCGTTTTTCTTCCCTCTCCTTTCGCAATGGGCCTACATTTTATAAAGAAGAATATATGATTCAATACATGATTTATTAGGCAATAATTATGGAAATGTGATATTATATATGCAATATATGTAACCAATCAAGCAATCACAAACATAAAGAATTTGTTTCGAGGTTCGAGCCACTACTCTACGTCCCCGCTTTTACCACCGTGAAGGATTTCACTATCCACAATAGGATCTTCCACAAAGAAAACTTATAACAAGGAATTACAATGATCTATACAAGACCAGAATACAAAACTCCAATACTCAATCTTCTACACAAGAGATAGCACAAAGCCAATGAGATTTTACAAAGCTCTTGGTGACTACTAGATCACAAACACTCTATGCTTTAAAAATTCCTATAGAGTAGATATAAATTTAAGCTTAAAGAGTTTGTAAGAGCAAAAATTCAGTTAAAAGAATTTAAGAGCTGAAAAACCAATTGAAATAGCTTTGAAAATGAAAGCACATGAAAAGTAGAAACTTGAAAACTTGATTTTCAATGTATTTCTCAAACACTTGTAAAACTTCTTGCAAACTTGTTCAAAACTTGTTGTCTATTGTTATCTCAATCTTATTCCTATGATCCATATATATAGGTAACTCATAAACCCTGTTAGTTTAACTGACCAGGTCATTTGGGAAGAGATTTGACAAATAAAGAGCAAAAATGCCCGCTGAAAAGAAGATAGATTCTGAAAACTAGCTGTTATGATTTTTTGTCAGAACTTTGGTTGACCGGCTGGTCAACGGTTAGTTCATTTTCATGAACTAGTCGTTGGGCTTGGTCGACCGCCCGGTCGACTAGAGTGAACTCGAGATTAGGTTTGAGCTAGTCGGTCGACCTATCGGCGACCGCTGGGGTTATCGGTCGACCGGTCGGTCGACTGACTAACGTGCACAATGTGTACAACCCCAAACTAGAGGATCGGTCGACCGTTCGATCGACTATCATTGCCTATAATAGGCTACAGTCAACCGTTCGGTCGACCGACCTGGGTCAAAACATATTTTTCTGACTGTTTTTGAAATGTAAACTATTTTTAAAATATTTTTTATTAGTTTTTAAGAGATATAAATATGTATAGGCAATGAAATACAAGTTCTAAATAGGATATAAAATTTTGAAAAAATTGGAAACATGTATCTAGTATCTAACATGCAAAATACCAATACGATAAAAGCTTGAATTTACGAAAATGTGTATTTTTGTGCGTGCAACTTCTTGAGCATCAAACCTATATTCTACACTTTTATATAATATTTTCTTACAAGGTTCTTAGTGACTACAAGTGTCTTCAAAGGGCTTCTCCACTAGCGACGTCGAGTGCTTTGAGCTCTAATCTCATACTTGAATACCCTTGAGTCTTCAATACCTTCCTTAAGAGAAAAAACACATTAAATCCTCTTGAACCCTGAAACACACTTAAATACTTGAACTTGATTAGTACTAAATAATCACATATGCTTTGTTATCATCAAAAATAAGAAACCAATGATTATAATCTTGGGCCAACATACATTTTAACCATCTCCCGCACATTCCTAGCAATGGCCTGCCTAAAATTCAGCTCAAATTTTCCCAAAAACTCACTTGGTTAATTCCAAATTTTCAACATTTGGCACTTTTTCATAATTCAACTTTAATCTTTTATCAATTGAAATTAGTCCTCTAAGGCATCTTCTAGACCTAGCACAATTGACTTGTCTCGTACACATGTAACTCCTAATTTTGACATTTATTTTTTTCAATTATTACCTCTCTCTTCAATTTCACTCAAAAATTTTGTTAATGCTCGTACTTCTTGATGTTTGACATCAATAATGGCAAAAAACAAAGGAAAAAAATGTAAATACAAAGTTCTTAGCTCTGGCAGTAACAACACTTCCACTCCAAACGAGTGTATTTGAGACTTGCTGTAGCACCCGATCCTAATTAATATGGATTTACAACCTAATTAAAATAACTTTTAATAATTATGATAATTAACTAAAATAACCACAAGGTTAAAATTTTAATTTTTTTGAGAATATGGTATGAATATATATCAATATACGTGAATATGATTATATGTATGTATGTATGTATATGTATATGTATATGTAGATATGTTTGTCTCACCAAAAATATTTGTGTGAGTATAGGGATAGTCATTGTAGGTACATTTATAAGAGTATTTGCATATATATAATCACGATGATAACTACAAATACTAAGTATTACAAGTTTCACCATACTTATTGCAGTGGGCAATTCCTTGGAATCAATTCACGCACCAAAATAGGGAAGTAGGGGTAATCAAATCACATAAAAGGCCAATCGCAAGCACAATGAATTACGTGAAAAACCCGAAGAGAGAAAAATCACGGAGAGTCAGAGAGAAGTTTCACTATGTCAATGACGATTACAATATGGTTCTCTGGATTCAGGTGAACTTTAGGTCCCTTTCATATTGCAGGGGTCTTCTATTTATATAAGTCGTGTCAAATAGATAAAGCTAGGAATCCAGCTTAATCTGAATACTTAAGTTCGTTATCTCAACAGTTGTTTAGGCTAAAAATTCTGGCTTGAATTGATTTAGGAGAGAATCCATCTCTATCGGTGGTCTCTGCACGGTTGCAGATAGGGACAAACTGTTCCCAAAATGTAGCTGCTTCATTTGAATGAGGATTAGGCTTAAAGATAGATATCTCTGTAACCGTGTCTCACTCTTCTACTAATTACCTGACCCATCCAAAATTCAAATTTGTCGAAAGAAGTTGATTAGATGTTCTGGGAGCTACCGCGTGTCACACATCCATCTAAGACTAAGTTTACATGTGTCATATCCTGGGCGGTCAGAAAGTGACTACTACAGATGCCCCATCTACTCTCTTTTTCAGGAAAAGGTCAGGAATGCTCCCTCGGGGGATTTCAGGTTCTCAGATTTTCCAATGTAGATATGGAGCAAAATGAAAGGAGAACTTTCTAGACCAGGATTCTAATGTTCATTCTTCAAAGTTTATTGTGTAGTAGCGTACGCAATGATATAGTCTAATAAGGTCTTAAATGAATGTGACATCTGATGCTACGTTGATTTAGTTATCGCTTCTTCTGTGATGTGGCGTTCAAGATAGGTTCCACCTCTCTGAAGTGATGGTGCTGATTGTATTTACCCTAACAAACGTAGGATTCTGATCAAGTGATGATTCATACCCCTAGGGATAAAAGGATTGCACTCTGAGGTTTTGGGCATTTTCCAAATTTTTGCTCCATCTTCTTTCTTCTTGCCTCCCTCTGATCTTTTGATCTCAAAATTTCTGCCACTATCTTATTTCTGCTAAAAATAAGGAAAGGAGAGAATCTGGTCCTTCTGATAAATCAGACAAAGAAAATCCATCGCGGAGGAGAAAGAGAGGAAGACTTCTCATCACACCAAGATCAGAATGGACTTCGATTCGAAAACTTCTAAGCTTCGCGATCAGGAGACAGTGGATAAATACCTGGCTAGCTATGGCTTTCATTGGAGCCCTGGGATAAAAATTAAGTTTTGTCCCAGTGATGTTGATGTTTCGTCAGCTCAGCCTGGCAAGGAGGGTGTATATATGCATCCCCGGGTGCTAGCACTGGGGTTGAGGCTGCCAAGGGTGAAATTCGTCCACAGTGACTTGGTTTTTTATGAGGTCGCCCCTCTCAGCTGACTACGGTGGCCTGGCATATAGTACTGGGATTTGAAGCCCTCTGTAATTTGTACGCTCCTGAAGCCTATCAATATGAAGTCTTCAGCGCCGCATACCTATTGAGGAAGACTTCTCATGGAACACGCTACTTTACCCCTTGAGTGGTGTAGAAAAACTTATCGTTAATATGGTCGATAGAGACCATGGCATACGAGATTCTGTGATCCGATTCTCTGGTCCCTGGGATGCCGAGTCAGATGCTGAGCATAAGGCTATTCTGGATGCTTGGAACCCGAATGCTCATTCTTGCGGGGGGACCTTACCCTTTGTCGATGTTGAGGTGAAGTTGAAGAAACTGACAGCCATTGACTTCGACTGTCATTATTGGAGTTCATTATTGAACCCAAACAAATCTCCCGTACTGCCAAGTGTTCAATGGGTGCCCACATCAGGTTAGAGCCAACTTGCTTCTGAACCCGAGGAAACTATTCGGGAAGAGACCAGTTCCATCTCTGAGACGGGGGGCCTACCTAAGGAGTGGGCCAACCAGAATGAATCTCAAGAAGCCAAGGTCCCAGGGGGAAGGATTCCAGCAAGAAGAAAATGGGTCTAACTCAGCCTTTGCGCCCCGTGATAAGAAGTGTATTCCTGATTTCTTTAGTTTTCTGCATAGGAAAACTGGTACTCAATACCTAGCTTTCTTTTGCAGAAAAAGTGCAAGCTTCTGTTTGATGAATCTGACAATGAGGGAATGATGAGCTTGCTCGAAGCTACAACCCCTTCCCCGTGTTCATTCGTGGGGAGCCTTCTGTTGCCGAGGTTGATTGGGTTTAGTCTACCTACCGTGGAACAGGTGCTATGAGGGCTTTGCCCGCCCTTGAGGCTATAGAAGATGTTGCGGATATGGCCGCGGCGGTTCCTGCTGGGCCTTCTATTGCTGCGATGTTCCCCAATGATAAGACTGGGGCAGTGGCGGCCCCTACTTTGAAAGCCACGGGGCTTGAGTCTTCTCATGGGGTTGAGAAGGTGGATGCTGCTGGACACCCCCCCGGTTGCGGATGGTGTGAGGACCGTTGGTGGTATTGGCTCCTTGGGGCTGCCTCACAACCCCTTGTGATGTCTGATTAGTACTCAATATTGCATATTTTACATCATAATCCCCATGCATATTACAAATAAATATGTGATTTTTACTCCTCTTCTCTACATATTTGCAGGTACATACTTAATGGAGAGATATCCAAATAATCACTTAATTACCACTAATTAAGTGATTAATTAAAGGTTAAGATAAAGCCAATTTCAAATCAAATCCAGAGAGATCTGCGCTCAACCAACGGAGATTCTAGAATGTCCACGTGGCCAACAACCCCGTAACCACTCAGCAACAGAAATCCGTTGCTGAACGGATTCGGTTACGCCGCGGCCCGCGGCATGGGCGCGGCAATCTTAGGCCGTTATGGCCTCGGATTTCGTGCCAACAAACTTCTCTCTCGAAGGATCTCATCCATGCTATAAATACCCCATGAAGACCTGCGAGAAGGGACTGATCAGAGAAGAGAGAGATTAGTGAATAGATTGTAATTTTGTTAGGTTTTGTTTAGGATTTTTAGTTCTCTCTAGGATCTTCTCCTCCCTAGATTTCATTGCAAGAGAGATTTGTATGAGAGAGAGAGCTTGTATCAACAAGGAGTGACAACTTGGAGCTATACAAGGATTGATCCATTCTCTACATATCTACTTGAGCTTGATTCTAGTTTGTCTTCTTCACTTGCTTTTATTTTGCTTTGTTACTTGCTTTGTTAATTTCTAGCAATTCAATCATGCTTTGCTTTGCTTTTGTAATGTCTAGTAGCTAATTTCTTGTTCCATGTACTAGCTAACCACTACTCTTGCTAACTCCTAACTCATGGGTGATTGCTTTACTTCATCTTGCAATTTGTATGATCTTCTCTTCTCCGATGGGTTTTGTTTCATTTCTTGGCAAGAATCTTGTTGTAATTCTCCATATGATTCATGTGTGCCTCATGTAGAGCCTAGTCTTTGAACTAGTGCCTTGATGGAACATGGAGATGGAGCACCAATATGCTAATTGATGTACAACTTCACTACTTCCATTAGTGAAAGTTGTATGTTCTTCATTTGCATCCCTTGAGTGTATCTCTTGTGATTCCATTAGTGAAAGTCTATCTTGTAGGCCGATGACCATCTATGGAGGCTACAAGACAAGTCCAAGAATGAATCCCCATCATCTTAGTGGGAAAGTAATTAGATCACAAGCAAGACAAATACATGCCGATGAATCAACATGAGGCACGCATCACTATCACAGAGTTTAGTTAGTTTAGCAAGGTAGTTAAGGTTAGCTAGTCATGGATTTCTTGCATTCAAAGTTTTCTTGATTTTACTTTCTTTTTAGTTGTTAGTTCAAATCCATCTCAATCTTGATTTCTCCCGATTTCCACCATGAACATAGCCATCCTTTCTTTTATTTGTTTTTCTTTTGATTCTTTATTCTTGTAAACAAAGAAGAGTTCTCGTTTTATCTTCTCACGTGTATCGTAACGTTTCTACACTAGCTCTCCCTGAGATCCGACTCGGTATAGCCCTAGGCTATAGCGGAGACAAGAAAGGGTACATCAATCACATTCTATACATATAATAAGTACGCCCTTTTCCCGTCTAACCAATTTTTGGCGCCGTTGCCGGGAGAGCGACGGTATTATTTTAAAAGTGAGAAACTAAACTATAATTCTTCTCTGTTGCAGGTACAGAGAAGAAAACAGGAAAATATTCACAGCAGAATCATATAAGTGGACCTGGGACTCTGCTCAAGAAAGCAGAGCCCAGGATCCCTCTGGAGTGCCGCGGATCCACAAGCTTTGCCGTGGAAACGCGGCACAACAGAGTGCACTTCTAACCAAATTTTTGCAGGGGCTTCTGCTCTGCAAGATACTGTTGCCTATATACTTCATTTCCTGTATACTTCACTGTATTCCTGTTAATTAATTCAACAGTAAGAAATTGGTTGATAATTGCTAAAAATTGTTAGACATCTTGCATTATAGGCACGTGTCTTTCAATTACTTTAAATTTACTGTTGAAGAGTGCGTGGGACAAGGTACGTGATTCATTGCATATAGACTAAGACTCACTCTTTGTTTGATTTTTCTTACTTGGAGTGAACCTTGTTTGTTTCTATATCGTACACTTGCACAATTAATTCTAAGGGCAATTCCTGTAAATAACATAAGGTGGGGGAGGTCATTACCCTTTCCTTAGCCCGGAAATCATTTTCCCCACGTACTCACAATCCTAAGCTTGTAAATAAAATTTGATAGACGTTGGCCCTAGGGACATCCGACTCACTTAGGAGATTATCCTAAGGGGGAAAGTGTTGGAAATTGACTTCTGTAAAATCGGTGTCTAGGAAAGGGGTTGAGGGCCGAAAGCCCAAAGGTTGTTGGTTACTTAATTAAGGAACGTCTCCGGACGGAAAACCTCCCACCAACCTTACCCTTCCCTGGCTGATTTGCTTATAGTCAGAGTCTACACTGAACCTCCTGTGGACAGTCTATTTAGGAGTCATCTAGGACCAGAAACCCTAGACAAGCTTGGATTGATTTTTTTCTTTTGTTGTTTGTTATTTTTCTTTTTCGCTGGTGTGATCGGTGCACGTTGTTTGTGATTGTATATACAATAGTGGTTTTGTGATCCTAATTCTACACTTGCACTTACACAACCACTTCACATCATGACCAACAACGTCTCACTTCAGGATCGATTTTATCCGATTCGCACCTCCATTCCTTCATGCATTCTTCTCCCCGAGCCTAATGGAAACAATTTTGAGCTGAAACCACAATTCATTAGTACACTTCCCCACTTCCATGGTCTTGAGTCTGAGGACGCGTACCTCTTTATTCGTGAGTTTGAAGAGGTATGCCAAATGATGAGAATATCCCAACTTTCTGAGGATGCTGTTAGGTTACGGTTCATACCGTTTGCACTTAAGGATTTAGCTAAGAAATGGCTTTATAGTCTTCCTGTCAGTTCCATATCTTCATGGGATGATTTTGTTAAGGTCTTTCTTAGGAAATTCTATTCTATCCACAAAACAGCCCTCATGAGAAAAAACATAATGCAATTCAAGCAAGAACAAAATGAACCTTTCTGGAAATATCTTGAGCGTTTCAAAGACCTCTTAGCCCTATGTCCCCATCACGGCATAGAGAAATGGCGGCTATGCCAGATTATCTATGATGGATTAGATTACCAAACGAAAACACTTTTAGAATCCATGTGCCAAGGGGAATTCCTGAAAAAAGATGAACATCAGGGGTGGGATCTCTTTGAAACCCTAGCTGAGAAAACCATTCAGTGGGAGTCTTGTCCTGACAAATCCACTTCCACCACTTCCAGAACTGGTACACATTCCAAAGAATCCTCTATAGCTGCAGAAACCGAGATCAAACAATTAATAAAGAGGATAGAACTGCTTGAGTCAAAGGGAATTCTATGGTCAACCAGGTCAACCCATTGCCTCTGATTAAACCGGGTTGCACCAACTGTCATGACCTTAGCCATGTCTTGGAGGAGTGTCCATTATCTCAGCTCCACTCATATCAGGAGAACATGAATGCAGTATTGACCAGACCCAATCATCATCCATACTCCAACACTTACAATTCGGGATGGCAGAACCATCCAATTTTCCATGGAGTCAGTCTGGTCCTGAGCATCATATGCCACCACTTCCACATCTGTACAATGCTCAGTTTCATCCATCCAGTTTCAGTCAGAATTCACTGTATGTTCATCCATCTCAAAGTCCACCACAGTCATATCAATCTTATCAGAATCCTCCACCATTCTATCAATCACAATTCCAATCTCCATATCATCAACATCCACCCCAAAATAATTCCGAAATATCTGAGTTGAAACAAATGATAGAAACCTTAACAAAAAACCAGCAGCAGGAGTTGAATGAAATGAAGGTCCAAATTGGGCAATTGGCTGAGAATCAAGACATTTGTTCCCAAATCAGCCATTGCTAAATCCCAAAGTTGAAGAGTCAGGACCCAGTCAATGTCATGCCATTCATACCCTGAGATCTGGAAACAAGTTGACAATAAGGTTTCTAGTTCACAATCTCATCCAGTACCAAAGCCAACATCTCAAATCCCAATACAACCAACTTCTGACAAACCATCCTCTAGTTCAGAGCCATCCACTTCCAAGGCCAAGGGTGAAGAAAAGGTAGATGAGCATACATACAAGCCTATAGTTCCATATCCAAATAGGCTTCTAAATAACAAGTCAAATGCTCACATGGAGAAGATAAAAGAAACATTCAATAAGGTCCAAATCAATGTCCCTCTTCTTGATGCCATTCAACAAGTGCCTTCATATGCCAAATTTTTGAAGGAAATGTGCACCAAGAAGAGGAAGACCCAAGTCCCTAAAAAGTCTTCCTTGCATCATCCATCAATGAGCTGCTCACTGGTCCAATTCCTGTTAAATACAAAGACCCAGGGAGCCCCACCATTTCATGCATCATAGGACAGACTACAATAAATAGGGCACTTCTTGATTGGGGGCCAGTATCAATCTCCTGCCTTTTTCTGTGTACCAACAATTGGGGTTAGGTGATCTCCACCCAACCCAAATGACCATTCAATTGGCTGATCGCTCTGTTACTAAACCCAAGGGGTAATTCAAGATGTCCTTGTCAAAGTTGGAGAATTCTTTTATCCAGTTGACTTTGTTGTCCTTGAAACAAACCAGTGTCAAATTCCAATCAAAGGGCACAAATTCCTGTCATTCTGGGTCGACCATTCCTGGCTACTGCAAATGCAATCATTAATTGCCGGAATGGATCAATGAGGTTGACTTTTGGTAACATGACACATGAACACAATGTCTTCCACACACAGCCTCACAAAACAAAAGATCAAACATTTGAGGTTAATTTCATTAGTAACAATTGTGAGGAGGAAGGTGAAGATCCAAAAGATGAGTCACAATCTTGTGATTCTCTTATCCAGTACCCTTTCAAACGGGAAAGTTGATTTGGATACTTTCACTTTCAATGAGCCAACTGGACTGTATTTGAACCTCCAATTGATATATCATTTGAAGACTTGTTTGCTGATGAGATTATATGCTTAGATGAGTCAACTCGGGGTAAGTTAGCTAATTGTCCACTGCCGGATGTTGACTTGAGCTTTGAAGAATTATATGGAGAGGAGTTAAAATTTCTAAACACTGGAAGTGATGAGATTCTGAGTGAGAGTGGTGATAAGGACTTTGTTTGTGAACGATGTGGTGGAAAGAGTATGAATGAAAATAACAACAAATTGAAACTGGAATCACCTAGGGTAAGAACAATTCAGACCGTTTCCCAATGGAATTCAAGAAAGAGAACACATTGGAACGATGGGAAACGGGCCAGAGGGAAGCGACCAAAAGCCCAGGTGAGAGTTACACTTGTATATTCCTTGTAAATAATTCCTTCCCCTTCCATTTTGTTTCATGCATACATATATCATAATGCATTGAGGACAATGCATGAAATAAGTGTGGGGGAGGGTTTACTAACTTAGAGTTTTTAGAATTTCTTTCTTTTACACTTCTTTTAGAGTTTTTAGATTTTCTTTATTTTACACTTCTTTTAAATAAAAATAAAAAAAAATATAAAAATAAAAACTTTTTGAAATAAGAGACAAAGTTTTGTTCTATTTTTTAAGAAAATTAAGATGTATCTTAGAAATTAAGAAAGCCTTAATTATGACATCTTAAACCTAGTTGAAATAAAAGATCTTGTTTGAGATTATAGGCTAAGTAAGTAAAATTGGTGAGATATTTTTATCTTGAATTTTTTGCCTTAGATAATATGCACTTCACACTTACACATTTCTTGGGATGGAAACAAAGACCAAAAATGCCATATATATATAAAAATAAAAAAATATATATATATATATAAATAAAAGATCACTTATTAAGCTAGATAACTATGCCTCAAGAAGCATGGTTACTCACGCCTAACGGTGATCTCACTTATTAAGCTGGATAATTGTGCCTCAAGAAGCATGATTATTCACGCCTAACGGTGATTAAGAATAATCCCCTTTAGTTTTGTGGCCTTTTTTACTCGAGACCTTAAACCCGAGGGATGTTTTCTCATCTGGTGCCCTAAGACCGTCTGGTTTGGGAGTCATCGGTTAAAGGCTCGTTACAAGGGTGAACTAGAAAGCCTAAACTAAGGAAGAAAAAAGAAAAATAAAAAAAATAATAAATATATATAAATAAATGGCTTGATGGTTGGAGTTAAAATCCCAGAAATCTTCACTTACACGGTGTGCATATTATCTAGGTTTTATGAAAGATAAAATATTCAATCCAATTTTGAATTCTTACCTTAATTGAAAACAAGATCTTGCATGGATACTAAGTTTAAGGAAGAATGATTATAGGTGGACTTATGACCTAGGATCACTTATATTTTTGCAAAAATAGTTCGTAAACATGTCTCTTATTCAAAATGCGTTTTCAAAACACTAACATTTGCCTTCTTTCTTTATGGATTTTGTGGGTGTAATCCGCTGAAAACCCTCAGGAGACAACACTCCTCCTCTAGGGTAACCTAGAGGTTTAACGGCTTGTTGCACATGCTCAGTGCAATCGCGTCACCTGCGAAAGTGGTGTAATAAACTGTTAGTCTAGATTTTCTTTTTCTTTGTTTTGCTCGGGACGAGCAAAAGAATAAGTGTGGGGGTGTGATTAGTACTCAATATTGCATATTTTACATCATAATCCCCATGCATATTACAAATAAATATGTGATTTTTACTCCTCTTCTCTACATATTTGCAGGTACATACTTAATGGAGAGATATCCAAATAATCACTTAATTACCACTAATTAAGTGATTAATTAAAGGTTAAGATAAAGCCAATTTCAAATCAAATCCAGAGAGATCTGCGCTCAACCAACGGAGATTCTAGAATGTCCACGTGGCCAACAACCCCGTAACCACTCAGCAACAGAAATCCGTTGCTGAACGGATTCGGTTACGCCGCGGCCCGCGGCATGGGCGCGGCAATCTTAGGCCGTTATGGCCTCGGATTTCGTGCCAACAAACTTCTCTCTCGAAGGATCTCATCCATGCTATAAATACCCCATGAAGACCTGCGAGAAGGGACTGATCAGAGAAGAGAGAGAGATTAGTGAATAGATTGTAATTTTGTTAGGTTTTGTTTAGGATTTTTAGTTCTCTCTAGGATCTTCTCCTCCCTAGATTTCATTGCAAGAGAGATTTGTATGAGAGAGAGAGCTTGTATCAACAAGGAGTGACAACTTGGAGCTATACAAGGATTGATCCATTCTCTACATATCTACTTGAGCTTGATTCTAGTTTGTCTTCTTCACTTGCTTTTATTTTGCTTTGTTACTTGCTTTGTTAATTTCTAGCAATTCAATCATGCTTTGCTTTGCTTTTGTAATGTCTAGTAGCTAATTTCTTGTTCCATGTACTAGCTAACCACTACTCTTGCTAACTCCTAACTCATGGGTGATTGCTTTACTTCATCTTGCAATTTGTATGATCTTCTCTTCTCCGATGGGTTTTGTTTCATTTCTTGGCAAGAATCTTGTTGTAATTCTCCATATGATTCATGTGTGCCTCATGTAGAGCCTAGTCTTTGAACTAGTGCCTTGATGGAACATGGAGATGGAGCACCAATATGCTAATTGATGTACAACTTCACTACTTCCATTAGTGAAAGTTGTATGTTCTTCATTTGCATCCCTTGAGTGTATCTCTTGTGATTCCATTAGTGAAAGTCTATCTTGTAGGCCGATGACCATCTATGGAGGCTACAAGACAAGTCCAAGAATGAATCCCCATCATCTTAGTGGGAAAGTAATTAGATCACAAGCAAGACAAATACATGCCGATGAATCAACATGAGGCACGCATCACTATCACGGAGTTTAGTTAGTTTAGCAAGGTAGTTAAGGTTAGCTAGTCATGGATTTCTTGCATTCAAAGTTTTCTTGATTTTACTTTCTTTTTAGTTGTTAGTTCAAATCCATCTCAATCTTGATTTCTCCCGATTTCCACCATGAACATAGCCATCCTTTCTTTTATTTGTTTTTCTTTTGATTCTTTATTCTTGTAAACAAAGAAGAGTTCTCGTTTTATCTTCTCACGTGTATCGTAACGTTTCTACACTAGCTCTCCCTGAGATCCGACTCGGTATAGCCCTAGGCTATAGCGGAGACAAGAAAGGGTACATCAATCACATTCTATACATATAATAAGTACGCCCTTTTCCCGTCTAATCAATGTCCCTGGGGCAGACCGGTGCTCATCCTGAATTGGGATTGTTCCTTCAGAAGGAGGCCGTCAAGGTGGCCCTCGGTTATGGTGACTTTCTCAGAGGGATTGAGGAACTCAACGCTCTTCCCTTGAAGGAGCGGATGCAACACATGAAGAACGAGGGGTTCAGGTTTAGTTGTGCGGTGTCTTTCTTTGTTGTTTATTTATCAACACGAGGTTTGACTTTACTTTCCTTTTCAGGACTTGGTACTTATCTCAGAGTTGTTAGATAATCACTGGGATGCCTTGAAGGCGAAGATGGTGAGGTCACTGACTTGCGTCGAGAGATGGAGGGGCTTCGTGCCATGACGACTGAGGAGATTAGTTAGCTCAAAGTAGATTTGTGCTGCGAGGTGACAGCTCACTCGAGTCGGAAAGAAGAGATGACGTAACTTAAGGAGGAGGTACGAAAGACGGGCTCAGAGATGTGCCCCGCTTCCCAAAATACGTTGAAGCGGATACGCGACAAAAGTCGACGACACATATACGCAAGAAAAATACCTCACGTATACGCGTTAAGTCTTAAGTAACCCGAAATAAGCTATAAATCTAAACTATAATGAATCATGATTACTGTAATATTTCATATAAGCATCCACGCATAATATCATATAATAAAAAACTGGAATAACAACCGAATCTGATATATTGAGAATCAGGAAATAACAGGAAGGTAAGAAAGATAAGATTATCGGAATCAAATAGGGAGAAACTCCAGCTCCTCGTGAAGGTACGGTCTCAACGAACACCTGAACAATATAAGAAAGCGTTCAATATCTGGACATACAAATCCAGGTCGTCAGAAAGCGACCCAGTGAGTGTGTGTTAAAAGAAGAAGTGCTCGTGCATATAAACAATGTGCACAGAATAATAACAAGATAAACTATAGACAGAAGATAACTAATAAAGTAATAAATAGACAACTGAAGGATAACTGAATAATAACATGCATGTAGATAAAAGGCAACTATTACAACTATGAACAAACAACTGATGTCAAGATGTGTAACCTAGCATATGTCACTACTCTGATTGGTTATTATTAACCTAATTAATATAGTACTTAGCTGTGTCCCATACCACAGCCGTTTCCCCACATATCAAACAAGATTATCATTATTGTAACCGCCCGTCAATGTAGTGCATGTGCTTTGGAAGGGTACCGTGCATGCCCGGTACCACGGTCTAACACCCCTGGCGCTGAATCAGGACAAGCTGCAAGGCTCTAATAACTGAAGACCACAGCCCCACATGAAAAGACAACTAGTGTGGCACCATAATCTAGGTATAGCCCTGACAACTGACAGCTGAATAACTAGGTAGCCAGTACTACCTTGGTTCCCCATAGAAGGAACCCACAACTCGGCACCATAATAAGTCTTTTCAAAATACATGACATGCATCATCAGGCAATTACCCCTATTCTCGGGTCATGGTGTCTTTTATTAATAAGCAATTAATGTGATTTAATATGTAATTGTAACTGATATCTCCAATAACTGCTTATGTCAATACTAGATGGTAATCTGACAACTGACAACTGATATCTTTCAACTGAGTAGCTGACAACTAATATCTGACATCTGAAATAGGATATTGGAGATATAGCCTCTAACACAATGGTGTCACTAACAGCTCGTAACTGGTACCTATACCTACCAACTCCTATAAACTCTAAACACATCATATGATCATCAACAAATAATCTCACCAATAACTGATAAAGTGATGACTGCTATCTGATAACTCTGGAGTACAAGATCACCGATATCGAATAGATCACTATCACAATAGCTTAATCTCTATTAACTAAAGTAATTAATAAGTAAACATGAAGCACATGGTATGTCCTCGAGACCAACTAGGTCAACCATACCAAAATCATAACTAAAGTAGAAACATCCTCAAACAACTGCAATCTAGAATGGTGTATATCTGATACTCAACACTAACAAAATATCATCTAAATAAATCCCAAATACTCACAACTATAAAGTCAGCTATGTCAAACCTATCTTAATGAGTTCAAGATCTGATATAAAGAATGTAAATTCTAGATTAACTCCAGCTCAAGATCAATCCAAATCACATTCCAACTTTCCTCACAACTAAGACCGAATCTAGCATAATAAATTATTAAATAAGAACTAACAAAATACTAATATCCCAATGACAAAACATCGAGTCCAGAAATATCTAACATCAACTACATCTGATATATTATCTGTGGTATCTCTAAACCATCTCATATCGATATAGAAACATCATATCTACTTGTCCACAATATCCAAAAGAGTTCTGGTTGGAAATAATCACTAAATACATGAATATCAAATCTGATAACTAATACCAATTATATCAACCTCAAAATCGAGCCGAGTCAAGTCACAGTCTAAGGTGTATCAAAACTAGGCCTAAGCCAATAACGATAAGCTACAACACATGAAATGACACTGATACAAGCTCATATCAACTACGTAAATAAAGTGAACAATCATTGATGTCTCATGAAGTGATACAAGTAATCAAACTGATAAAATATAACAGCAAGTCACAGGAAATGATAAGTGTAATATGTAAACGCATACCGACAACAGTAAATAAAGAAATACACAAGAACAAATACTCACATGAAATGACGCAGTTTTGGAACCAAATCGCCGCCTGGTCTTCACTACATGAATTGGTACTGATCTACGGATTATCTCATGAATAGGTCTTCGAATCTCCTGTATATTGGGTCCACAATACGCACCAATCTGGATCTCCCGTTACTGAATTCGGATCACACGAACGAGTCCGAAACGCTATAACACGCTACCAAACACATACAAAGGAAGGGGAATCAACACAAACACACGACACACTCACACATGTACCCAATACACATATATACACATACACGTGTACACCCACATACATACCTATATAAGAGTATACAAATACATACTCAATACATATATATATATATATATATATATATATATATATATATATATATATATATATATATATATATATATACACGCACGCACACACATACACTAATATAAACATCCCCACACATACTCACGCACACATCCACGCACCCAA
The DNA here is from genome assembly GCA_038442645.1 of Agave tequilana. Classification (NCBI taxonomy): domain Eukaryota; kingdom Viridiplantae; phylum Streptophyta; class Magnoliopsida; order Asparagales; family Asparagaceae; genus Agave; species Agave tequilana. The sequence goes on along the minus strand of JAVJIF010006613.1, from coordinate 53,943 downwards.
GCACTCATTATCACATCTATATTCTTGCACTACACTTTAATTAAAACACACCCACATAATAAACAATGGCATGCATTTAATTGAATACACACACATAATATCATTCCCATGCATATAAAATTGTAAAGAGAGAGGGGGTGACAACTCACAGTAGAGAAGGGAGGTACGCGGCCATCAACAGTGGCCCGCGGAGGAATGATAATGTGCCGTGGATGTTTCGGTGAGGCGACGGAGGATGACGGAGTGCTCGCGGAGGGAATCGGGAGTCGCGGAGAATCACCGGAGTTGGAACGGCCAGCCAGGGCTGTTGGGAGGCATGGATTTGGCTGTCGCATAGGCTGCAAGGTGCTGCCATAGATTGTTGTTGCTGCGGGGACGTTATGCGACAAGGAGCAGGCGGCCAGGTGTGCTAGCTGCTGTTGTTGTTGCCGACTGAGGGTGAAGCCAGGCCTGGGCTACGCGGCTGGCCAGGGAGAGGGACAGCTAAGGGAGAGGGGAGTACGCTGAAGTGCAGCCGAGCCGGGGATGGTGCGGTTGTGTTGCTCACAGCCATTAGGGTTCTGGGCTGTCACAATTGTAGCAAGAGGGGGGTTGTGCTGCCGTGCGTAGCCTGCTACAAAGGTGGGGCGGCTGTTGGCGCAAGAGGGGAGCAGCTCGAGGGTGGAGCCGGGGTTTTCGTGCACTGGTGTGCATGGCCTGCAAGGGTGGTGGTGCGGGGATTTGGTGTTATGGGGGAGATGCCATGGAGGAGGGCATGGCTCTAGGGCTTGGGAAGGAGATGGCAGAAGGGGATTTGGCCGCGGAGCTCAGGAGTGATCGATAGAGGGGAATTTCAGCCTGAGCTCAAGTCTGCAGGTGGAGGGGGTATTGCGTAGCCTAGTTGGAGGGTGGCTCGGGCAAGAAATGGACAGGGCCTCGGCAAGGGGAGGGGTTTGGGGGCTGTTGCGCAGCCAGGGAGGAGGCTGGACGCTGGGTTTAGCAGATCAGGGGGCTTGCGGCTGTGTTGAGGAGATAGAGAATTAATTTTGGGATTAGGGTTAGGGTTAAGGGATTTAGAGAAGATAATATATAGGGGTGAATTGGGTTAATGGGTATCGGGTTAGAGTTTGTTATTGGATATGGGTTTGGACTTAGGTATAAGATAAAAAGCGTAATGGATGATGGGACATGAGTTATAGGGTAATGGGTTATAGGGTTTGGATCTAATGATAATGGGATTATGGGCTAATGGGCATGGGAAACATGAAAAAGAATAGGAAATAATAAAGATAGTAATAATAATAATAATAATAATAATAATAATAATAATACAAGGTAATAATAATAAAAACAAGAACAACATCAAGGATAATAATAATAATATTAACAACATGATTAGCATTGTTAATAATAACAATAAGAATAATATCAACAATAACAATACTAACAATAATAGCAACAACTATAAAAATAATAATAGTAGTAATAGTAATGGGAAAAATACTAGCTAGTAATTAAAATAATAATACCTAATAACACTAAATATACATATAAGGCCAAATTACCATTTACCATCCTAAAATAAATTGCATATTTAATATAATAATAATCACAAGAAAAAGTAATAAATTAAGTTAATTAAATAAATAAAATTAAAAAAATAATCAGTAAATCAAAATAAATACTTTTAGAAAATAAAAATACAGTATTACTAACTAGGGATATTACAAGAGATGTTGGGGAAGGACTCCGAGCTGCAGTAAAAGGGGTCTGCACTGTTGCTGCTCAGCGGGCCCTTAAGGAGATGTGTCAGCGTGCAGAAGGAGCGGAAGCTATCCTGAGGTTTGATCGAGATATATCTAAAGAAACAGTGAAGTACCTCAAAGATTACTTAGGTCGAGCGCAGATTGCCCATGATGAAGTGATTACTCATCAATTTTGTATATTTATTGTCAAATTTGAATATTTATTTTTAATAAAATTCTACTATTTTATCCTCTTTTTGCCTATTGAAGTGCAGACTTTTATAAAAAGGAGAAGAGATGGAAAAGAGTCTAACAATTCCAAAAATCCCAATAAATTCAGAGATTTGTGGCAATCACATTTGAAGATTGAAAGAAAAATCCAATTAAATTTGTGCTTGGAACTCAGTTATTCTCCAAGTAAAGAAGAAAGGGATATTCTCAACATATTTAGTGTTTAAATTCAAATTCTGAGAATATACTCTTTGATTACATGGCAAGATAGAGTCACATAAGGAAACTCCAAAAGTCTACAATTCAATCAAAATTCAAATTTAGACTAGGCATATTTAGTAATTTGATCATAACTTTCATTATAGAAATGCAAATCTGATTAAAGATGCTCCAGAAAGAAGACTTAAAGGGATTCAATTCTTCTTTTGACTATTGTTTCCAATTCAGTCATTTGATGAGTCATATTCAGCAACTAATACAACAACTAGCTGAACCCAATTCAATTAAATTTTCAATCAAGAGAAGAAAAGATATTCTCAGTATATCCACTGTTCAACTTCAAAATTTTGAGAGTATACCTTTTGATGAGTTAGCATTTTGATGAGTTACTAACCCATGCTTCCTTTTATAAATACCCAGAGGATGCAGAGGAAGAACAGACAGAAAATTAGAATTAGAATTCTTCTTTACTCTTAATGTTAGGGTTATTCTTAGATAGAAATTTAATTGTTTTTTAGTTTAGGCTAGAAACAAAGTCAGAAAGAGAAAGAGTGTTGTAATTGAAGATTGAACATGACATCAATAAAGATCCAAGACTCTTCTTCAATTCTTTCTCTTTGTGACAGTATGTTTATGTCATCTTTTTATTCTTTTAGTTATAATTTTGTCACTATTAGTAGCTAATTTCCCTCTTCTGGGCTCACTAATCCATCTTCGCTAATTCTATTCTTGGTCAATTTTAACGAAAAGACCCAATTGAATCATTTGCATGCTTAATTAAACCCTGCTTTTTAGCGAGTGTTCTTGAAGGCACATGAGGATAGAGCTGGCTTTTGAACTTAAACTTTGAATTAATCTTATAAAAAACTTGTTTTTATTCCATGCATGCTTGATTGACTTGATGGTTTAACATTCAACTTAAAGAACGATTTCAAAACTAAAGTTCAATTTTAAAAAAACTATCTCATGTGTTTTACTTAACTTCTATTTAATTTCAAGATTAAACTTTTGCTTATGACCTCATTAAGGCATTTAAACTTTTAAGAGAAGAATCTAGAGTCGAGTCAAAGATTAGTGAGCCCGGATCTTTTCCATTGTTAAAAACAAAACCAGATCACTCTCAATGTCTTTTTAAAAATCATCTTCTCCAAAACCTATTCCAAATCTTCAGTTTTTCTATAAATCACTTCTCTACTCTCCAACTTGTTTTCTTATAAAAACACCGAAACACTTGAATCATCTCTCCTCGTGGATACGACCCGTTAGCCCTAAGCTACACAGAAATTTAATTTTTCAGCCAAATTTTGCTCGTTGCCGGGGAGGGAACGATATTCTTTGTGTTTGACAAGTTTGGTGTTCTGTTTGGGGGTTAGGTAAATCAGGTAGAGAATTCAAGTATTGCATAAGAAGACTTGTGATCTTGTGCCCCCGCTCTAGAAATAAGGAATAGGATTTCAAGAGTTTGCCGTAGAAACGCATCTTTTGTCGCATGAACGCAAAAAGTTTGTGGGACTACTAAAAACTCTTTTTTGCAGGACATATTGTCTGCAAAATAATATTTCTTAATTGCTAGTTCTTTTATACTTGATTATCTCACAATCCTGTTGTTTTTAGTCCAATAGTAATGGTTGATTGAAATTGCTTAAAAATATTTAGACTTGCATTCCTAGGTACGTTTTTATTTCTACTACAGAAGAAAGCTGGAGACAAGGTATGTTTTATAGCATATAGCTTAGGAAACATTCTTGAGTGATTACTTGATTTTTGAATGTTACTTTTCTATATCTTGCACACTTGCACTAAATCATCTCAAGGGCAAAAACCAAAGACAAGATAAGGTGGGGGAGTCATTACTCTTCCTTAGCCCACAAACCATCTCCAAGCACAACCTAAGCCTCGCTTAAAATCTGATAGACGTTAGACTTGGGGATATCTTGGAATCACTAGGAAGTTATCCTGAGGGGAAAGGGGTTAGAATTTGACTCCTCTCAAATCGGTGTCGAAGGATAGGAATTAAGAGGTGAGCCTGAAAGGCTGGTGGTTTGGCATAATTAGGCCCGTTGTTTTTTGCATGGATATCTCCCACGAATCTTGCCCCGATCTGGCCAATTAACTTGTGATCAAATTCTGCATTATACCTCCCATGGACAGTCTAACCAGTTAGGAGTCGTCTAGGTCTAAGTCTACCTTAGAATAGACTTTGTTGATTTTCTCTTTTTATTTGTGATATTATTTTTATTGATTTGCATGCGTGTGTGGTCAAGAGACAAGTACATATAGGTTAACCAAAATAATTCACCACCAAAAATAAATAAAAAATAAAAAAATATAAAAAATTTCCATGGCCTATCCACACTCATTTGGTTACGATTCATTCTATAGGCCAAACCCTCCTTTCCATCCACCAGCCTGGCTTCGACCTTTCGTGATTATAACCAACCTCCTCTCCCATATTTTACATCTTACCCTCCTATTTAGTGTCATCACTATCATAACTCATCTCATCCTTCAGAATCGTGTCCTTTGATAACGTATTCATTCGGACTAGGTCCAAATCAATTTCACGCATTTGAAGGACCCACGAACAAATCCTGTCTATCAAATTTCAAATTGGGGTGTTGGAATGATATTGATTTTTCATGGACTAATCACATACTAATTCTCAATTCAATTGGTCTCCCATAGTTTCATCTTCCCCACAATTTGAATTTAATAGCAACTCTGAGGACACACAACCAACACAAAAGAAAACTTTTGAAAACTTCATGCAATCCTCACAACAAATGTTCAGTGACAATGTTCAACACTTGAGCCACCTAGATATGATAGCAAGCGAGTTAACTGGTGAACAAGATAAGGATTCATTTCTACTCAACCTGTTCTTGATCCAAAACAAACTCCTATGTCAATTCAGGAACACATCAATCTTAATAAAATAAACAAAGTCTAAACTATGAGACCCATGTCAATTTTAGATCAGATCAACATGTCTATTCATCCATCGAGATGCCCTTCGAGTCCACTCCATCGTTTCACTTTAATCAAATTGAAGAGCTTGAATATGAGAAATCTGTTAAGAAAGTGTGCTTGTTTGATGATAATCCTAGGTATCTAGATAAAGTGATTAGAGATCATTTGACTATACTTATACCTCGTGTAGAGCAAGTTGAATCGTATTGTGAGGGTGACTATGATGATGATGAACTTTTGCTTCAAGCGAAATGTGAGGATAAAGTTACTAAAGTTTGTGAAAAAATATCTGTTGAAGAGCAAAATATTTCGTCCAATTATTGTGAGAAAATAGAGCACATTATGCATAATTGTAAGGATGTATGCATGGATGACGAGCCGTTATTTTTTGATGAATTGTTTAAGGATGAGTGATTTATAATGATTAGGAAAATTGTGTTGATAAAATCTTAAATCTAGAGTTCCCTTTGAGAAAAGAAAATTTGAATTGAGCATCTTCACTTTTGATGAGCCAACCACTGATCAATTATTTGGACACATATATTACATAAATATTATTACATTCCTACATATATTCTGTAATGAATATTGTAAATAATTTGTCTTAATGTCCTAATTCATGCAGGGTATGATAGAAAGAAGATAATTATGAAATTTATCTAATTAAATTCAAAAGTTCAAATAAAAGGAGATCGATTCAAATTCAAAGGTTCTGCATGCTATCTTATCTGAAAACTAGATATATCAGATACGATAATATTATCTAATTTCAAGAGAATAATGAATTGTTTGAAGACCTTATCTGTTTCGCTGACGAAAAGTAAATATCTTATCAATTCTAGAAGATAAATTGAAAATTCAAGAGGATAAATGGATAGAGAGAAGATCAATGGATGAGATGAAGCAATTTAGATTCGAATTCAGACTGGATACAGTTTAGTATTTTAATCATAACTTTCTCTACTGAAACGAAAATCTAATGATTCAAGATGCTACAGAAATAAAACGTAAAGGACTACAATTATCTGTTGATCACTCATTTTAATTCTATCATTTAATAAGTGATATTCAGCAATCAACACGCCAACAGTCTGCAGATCAGAATTGAATTTATGGATAAATCAAATCAAGTTTGGAGATAAGGGGAGAATTCAAATTCAGAAATATCTAGATCTTCCTATCTTCATATGTTTTCTATCTCTCTACTTTTCTCCTATAAATACCCTCATACCTCGAAGGCAAAAAGGGATACCACTCAAGAGAGAGATTTAGTTAAGGTTTTCTTTTTTTCTTCAATGTAAATTTTAGTTTCTTTATTTTATTTTATTTTTAGGCTACATGATCAAAAGAGAGGAAGAGTTTTTATAGATGACACTATTGTAATCTTTATTTAAGAAGCTTATATTGAACGTGACAATCAATGGAGATTTTCCACTTTTCTTCATTGTGCTTGATCTCGCCGAAGCCTTACTTTCCTTTATTCTTTTCTATTACTTCGCTTTACTTCATGCTGAGGTAAGTCCTTGGTATGATTCAAACAGTAGAGGTAAATATTTTTTTTTAATTTCTGATTTTTGTATCAACACTTTTCTTTATCTCTTTTTGTTTCTTTTTCTTTTATAATTAAAACAACAACACCACCACCACCTCCTCTTCTTCTACCATCTTCTTCTTAACTTAACTTAACATTTTATTTTCTTTTTATAAATTGAGAAGATAAGTATTAACTAGTTTTTGTAAATTAAAAGAAGAAACTTACGTAACGCTTCCATCAGTGTCCCTCCCTGTGGATTACGATTAGCCCTAGGCTACATGGTAGAATTGAGGACCTAGCACTGTTCTAAAAGTCTATATTTTTTTGTGCAGGTTCGGCTCAATTATAATTTTGGCGCCGTTGTCGGGAAGGGACAATAAATTTTTTTTCTTTTTAATTTACTTTAACGAATTAATCCCTTTTTTCTTTTTTGTTTTGGTGTACAGGGGCTAAAAACTAGGAGCTGCAGTGGACATATTGCTACTCTGTGCCTCTGCCTAAGAAGGCAGAGCATCAGAGCCCACAACTGTGGCGAACTACTAAATGTAATCTCTTGCAGGTTATTTTTCAGATATTAGCTCTCTGCAATTATTAGTTTACCTATTTAACTCACTCTGTACATATTTCTAATCAATGGTAACTTGTTGCTTTATAAATGCTAAAAAATAATTAGACTCTTGCATCTTAGGGCATCTGTCTATTTCGTTTCTTTACATTACCATTGAAGAGTGCTAGAGGAAAGGTATGTGTGCATTGCATATAGTTTAGGAAACATATTTTGAGTGATTCATATTACTTGAGTGTTATTTTTTCTATACACTTGCACACGAGCACGAAATGATCTAAGGGCATACCCTTAAACAAGATAAGGTGGGGAAGTCATTACCCTTCCTTAGCCTAAAAATCATCTCCTCACTCACTAACCCATCCTAACTTAAAATTAAGTAGACGTTGGCCCTAGGGACATCTCGGACTCAAATAGGAATTGACCTAAAGGGAAGTTGTTAGAAGTTGACTCTTGCCAAATCGGTATCTAAGGTTGGGGATTGAGGGGCGAAACCCGAAGGCTGGTAGTTTGGCATAATTAGGCCTGTTGCTTAGCACGGATACCTCCCACCAATCTTGCCCCTATCTGGCCGATTAACTTGTGGTCAGATTCTGCAATATACCTCATGTGGATAATCAACAGTTAGGAGTCGTCTAGGTCTAAACTCTACCCTAACATAGGCTAGATTTTTCTTTATTTTTTGTTGTGTTTTTTTTTTTTTTTGTTTGTTCTTTTGAAAACGGATTATATAATTACAATTTTTGAAAACGGATTATATAATTACAATTATTCTAATTATAACTCAAATCCATATTTCACCCCAACCTCTTTCAATTCGGATATTACCAACCCGGTATTACATAACTTTAACTCTAATCAACCAAGTATTCTAGATTGGTTTTATCCGAATCAATATATGCCTCAATCCCAGTATTATGAACAAGAATGGGACAATTATCACCACTCTTCACCGAGTCAGTGGGAACATAATCCCGTGAGTCTTACCATCAACAACCTCACCAATAAACAGTTTCATATAATGCATACCAAGACCAACCTATAGAAGAGAAATCTTCTTTAAAAAAGTTTTTGAAGCCTTCTTTGAGTCCACATGACAAGTACAAATCATAGCGGACTCAATTCTCCCAAATAATTCCCAAATCCAAGATCCTTACTCTAATTTCAAGTCCAACCACAACAAAAAGAACCGGTTGACTTAGAAAGACTATGTATTCATGATTCAGTCCCAAAATGATATTATTCAATCTCAAATGGATCATCTCCAATCTCTCAATAGGCTAGAAGTAAAAGTGAGTCATTTGGTCAACACAATTAATGATAGGAATGAGAAAACTCTACCTAACATATTTTTGACCATTCCTGATTCTCATAGCCATATTGACGAAGAATCATGATATCTTGAAGATTTTAACTAAGATTCAATTTCACCACAAACTTTGAACTTGACTAATATCAACCCATTGATAAATTGGTAAGTTTTCATTTTAATGAGATTGAACTTGAAGATGAATGTGACACCGATTTTCAATATTGTGATTCAGTTCCACTTTTTGAATCTATGCTGACTCTGGTATCCTTATCCGATTCGGACCTAATTCCGAAGCTAACACTGATTCCTATCCCTATAGAGCTTAAGCAAGAAATACTTATTTTGGATAGTCACATTCCATTGTTGGAAAATGAATGTCAACTTCAATTATATGATTTGGACCAAACTCATGAACCAACTCTGACTCTCGAACCTAAACTTGATTTCAGTTTTATTCCTGAGTCAATATCAGTTCCTATTCCTTTCAATGTTGAGCCAAAATCATCCATTCAACAAAACTACATTCCACTGTTGGACCAAGGTTTAGATCAATATGACTCCGTGATGATATCCCAAGACTGGTCATATAACCGGGAAAACTTTCATGCTAGGATCTTGCATGATCCTATTCATATTGGGGATTATAAAAATGTTAATAGAAAAGAGGTTACAAAGGTGGGCTCCATGAAAATTCACAATATCTAGATTGGGCATAAATGCTTGGTCCAATAAGACCACCACCGAAACCGCCACCTTGAGGTAAAAATTTTCCTTCTCTTTCTCCTTTTCATGTATTATTGCATTTCATTCATACATTGAGGACAATGCATGAGTTAGGTGTGGGGGAGGGTTTACCAACATACTAACTTTACTAATTTTTTAAAAAAATTTCCTTTCTTTAAAAACTTTTTGAAATGTAAATTAATATTTTGAATTATTTATGTAAAATATTAAGTTAATTTTAAGGAATAAGAGGATCATAATTAGGATTTCTTATAATTGGTCAAAATAAAATTATTTGTTTGATTTGAGGTTAGGAAGAAAAATTGAAAAAGTAATTTAGTCTTAATTTTTATCTTAATGAAATATGCATACTTTATACACTTACACACTTAGGGTTCTAAAACAAAGATTCTTATGCCTTATATAAAAAAATATATATACATATATCAAAAAATAAATCCTCTGATTAAGCTGGGTATTTGTGCCTCATAAAGCATAAGTATTCACGCCTAAAAGTGGTTCATATAAATAAAAATCCTTAGTTTTGTGGCCTTGTTTGCTTGAGTTCTAAGTCCTTGGGGTATTTTCTCATCCGGTGCCCTAAAATCGTCTGGTTTGGGAGTCACCGACTAAGGCTCGTTACATGGTGAACTAGAAAACCTAATAGAGCTAAGCGATATTACCGCCATAAATTAAAAGAATAAAAAAATAAGGCATAAGAGTAAGAGTTGAAGAATCCAGAGCCAAATTTTCACGGTCACAAAATGCATATAACTTAGGATAAAATAATAGACTAGATGAGAAATACAATTTTAATCCTTACCTTAATTGAAAACAAGTTTCGAATAGAGATTAAGTTTAAAAATAACTAAGTTTTGATAATCATATGACTTATAGATTACTTGAATTTTTACATTAATACTTCAAATATTCTTTTTACTTCAAAATGCATTTTTGAAAATATTAACACTTTATTTCTTTTTATTTGTGAATTTTGTGGGTGTAATCCACTAAAGACCCTTACGAGACAAAACTCGTCCTCTAAGGGTAACCTAGAGGTTTAACGGCTTGTTGCACGTGCTAAATGCAACCGTGATTTCTACGAAAGTGAGTTAAGTTTGGTCAGTTTAGTTTTTCTTTTCTCTTTTTTTGCTCGAGAACGAGCAAAAAGATAAGTGTGGGGGGTGTGTTTGGACACATATATTGCATAAATATTATTACATTCCTACATATATTCTGTAATGAATATTGTAAATAACTTGTCTTAATGTCCTAATTCATGCAGGGTATGATGGGAAGAAGATAACCATGAAATTTATCCAATTAAATTCAAAAGGTCAAATAAAAGGGGATCGATTCAAATCCAAAGGTTCTAGATGCCATCTTATCTGAAAACTGGATATATCAGATACGATAATATTATCTAATTTTAAGAGAAAAATGAATTATTTGAAGACCCTATCTGTTTCGCTGAAGATAAATGAATATCTTATTAATTCTAGAAGACAAATTGAAAATTCAAGAGGATAAATGGATAGAGAGAAGATCAACGGATGAGATGAAGCAATTTAGATTCAGATTTAGACTGGATACAGTTTAGAACTTTAATCATACCCTTTGCTACTGAAACTTAAATCAATGATTCAAGATGCTACAGAAAGAAGATTTAAGGCCTACAATTTCTCTGTTAATCATTCGTTCTAATTCTATCATTTGATAAGTGATATTCAGCAATCAACACGCCAATAACCTGCAAATCAGAATTGAATTTCTGGATAAATCAAATCAAGTTTGGAGATAAGAGAAGAATTCAAATTCAGAAATATCCAGATCTTTTTATCTTCATACGCTTTTTATCTCTCTGATTTTCTCCTATAAATACCCTCATACCTCGAAGGCAAAAAGGGATACCACTTAAGAGAGAGATTTAGTTTAGGTTTGCTTTTCTTCTTTAATGTAATTTTTATTTTCTTTATTTTATTTTATTTTAGGCTAGAGAGAGTTGCATGATCAAAAGAGAGGAAGAGTTTTATAGAGTGACACTATTGTAATCTTTTCTTCAAGAAGCTTATATTGAAGGTGACAATCAATGGAGATCCCACTTTTCTTCATTGTGCTTGATCTCGCCGAAGCCTTAGTTTCCTTTATTCTTTTCTATTACTTCACTTTGCTTCCTGTTGAGGTAAGTTTTTGGTATGATTCAAACAATAGAGGTAAATATTTTTTTTTATTTCTGATTTTTGCATCCACACTTTTCTTTATCTCTTTTTGTTTCTTTTTCTTTTATAATTAAAACAATAACACCACTACCATCTCTTCTTCTACCATCTCCTTCTTAACTTAACATTTTTATTTTCTTTTTATAAACTAAGAAGATAAGTATTAACTAGTTTTGTTAAATTAAAAGAAGAAATTTACATTACGCTTTCATCGCTATCCCTCCCTGTGGATCACGAGCCGTTAGCCCTCGGCTACACGGTAGAATTGAGAACCTAGCACTGTTCTTAAAGTCTATATTTTTCTTGTGCAGGTTTGGCTCGATCATCAATCTTTTGACATTGTTCTTCAAGAACTTTGAATTAGCCAATACTTTAAAAAACTCTTTGAAGATGAACTTATGTGTTTAAATGAATCAATTAGAGATGCTTTGGTTAGTTTCTCACCTCCCAAGAAAATAGGTGACCCAAGTTTTGAGGTGATGTTCGAGGATGAGCTCAGATTTTTAGATATTCATATTGTGGATGATCCAATTGAGATGTGTAATGATGATCAATTTATAAGAAGAAGAAGTGGGAAGAAGAGTAGGAAGAGACTAAGAAAAGCGATGAACAAATTAGAGAGGATGAACGCCAAGATAACAAAAAGACTGACCTCTCCAACTTCACCAATCAAGAGAACTCATTGGAATGATGGGAAGCGAGCTCGAGGGAATAGACATAGAAAGATCTAGGTATGGGGAAACATGGTGTTGTACATATTTGTTTTATTTTCTTTTACTTTGTGCATTTTTGTTTTTTCTACATAGTCGAGACAGTTATAGTGAGTCTTGTATGTACTCTTTATATTTTATTTCAAGTATTCTTACATTTTATTCATACATTGAGGACAATACATGAGATAGGTGAGGGGAAGGGTTTACTAACATACTATCATCGGTTTTTACTAACATAAATTTTTTTCTTTTAAAATTTTTAAAAAAGAAAACAATATTTTGACTTATTTTTCTAAGTAATTAACTTAATTATAAGGATCAAAAAATTATAATTAGGATTTCTTACTACTTAGTCAAAATAAAATTATTTATTTGATTTCTAAAGTTAGGAGGAAAATTGAAAAAATTTATTTAGTCTTGATTTTTATCTTGATGAAATATGCATTTAGCCCAAAGGCCCTTCACCTTAGTTTTGATGATGACTAACTTATGGAGTTAAGTTACTAATGATCTTGTATTTATATAGTTTCAGTTATTGATCAAAATCTTAGTAGGTATTTATCTTCAATAAGGAATTTAAAGTCAAGTTTTGGAGCTAACACGTGTTGATTCAAGAGCTTGTGGTTCAAGATCGCATCTAGTACTTGGAAGGAGTCAATCTCACTTGGATCAAGTTTGGATCGAGTCATCTTAGAGAAGAAGATTTGTATTTAGATTTGTTTAGCAGTTAGATCTTGTGTAAGGATAGTTTAGTTTTAATATGCTCAAGTATACACATACACATACACACAAGTTCAAAAGTTTTGGTTTTGGTTTCGGTTTAACCGTTTTGGATTTTCTTGTATACATCTTTCTGTTTTCATGAATAGATTATAATCAAAAGAAGTTTACATGATTTAATGTATATTGGATTCCATTCATATACATCTATACTTCATATGCTTGAAAACTTATTTTGATGTATATAATTCATGTGTTTTTAAGTTTTATTTTTGTCAAAACATAGTGCCATCTCATCTCGTGTACAGAAGCAGGGATACCTGCTATTTGGAGTCATATGTCCCTAGTCGATTTGCTCGTCAGTTCGGGTATGATCAACTCTATGTTGGTAATCTGAACACTACCCTAGCCTTCATGGGGAGCCTTATTGAAGGTGCTCGCGCCTGACAGTTCTTCATTGCTGGCTGTATTGAGGCACTACCGTACATGCCGTTAAGGACCCCAAACCTACTGATGACTTTGGGGTTCTATTAATGGTACAGAACTTCAAACTCCGCACCTACTAGACTTTCTTTTAACTCTTTTGGCGTGAAGTTGATCTCCCAGCGACTGAAACAAAAACTCACCGAGAAGGGTAAGGGCAAAAGGGTCCGGGTGCCAGGCCTCCTGGAGTTCATCGCCACTGCCGATAGTGAAGCTTCGGACGCAGAAAGTCCCCACTTTGATGGAGTCGCAGGCGCTGAGGTTCCACCAGATGCTCCTGGTGGGATAGGCAAAGACCCTATGGAAGACGTGGAGGGGGAAGAGGCGGAGGAAGAAGATCCTGACGTCCACTTCAAACAGAAGCGACAAGGTGGATCTCATAGGAAGAGGGTGGTGAAGAAGCCTCGTCGCTACACTCTCACTGTTATTACAGAGGGTGAATCAACTGCAGTGCCTCCTCCTCCTGTCCCGTTAGTTATTAAACTATCAGCGCAGAAGCAAATGATTGATAAAGCTGCTCTCGGCTTGGGTAAGACCAGTTTCATTTTTGTGACATGTACTTATATATTTCATACAGCTCATTCATTTATCCTATGATTCAGGAACCGATACTGCAAGAGAACCAGGAACCGAGGCTGCAGGAGAACAGGGGGATTATTATGATCCTTTGTTTACTTATAAGGAAGGTGACGAGGTTATCTATTTCATCATCTCAGAAGATTCTGGAGGTGACGCGATTGACGTCGGTCCTTCGGGTGCTGGGACCTCGAAAGAGAGTCCAATGACTTCAAGCTCTATATGATAGACCACAAAGGCCTCGGCGAGCGAAGATGAGCCGGACGTCCCTCCCGTAAATGCCAAAGTCTCTTCTATGGAGCCTGGCAGAATTAGCGCTGCCGTCGAGGTAGTCCTGAGAGAGACGTTGCTAAGGCAGTTGAGGCGGTATCACCTCTTGGTAATACTTTGATTTGTTGTAAGCAATTCTCCCCTGATATTCATTATGTCTTATTTTCAACAAAGTCTTTTTTTTTTAGGTGTCCCGCCTTTGGGTGCATCGACTTTAAGGGGATCAACTAATCTTCACGAGGGAATCTGGGGTGAGATAAGTACTTCAGCCACAATGGATGTTGCTGAGTTGGATGTCTTGTATCATGACCTGCCATCTTATAAGACTGAGCCTAGAGTAAAGAGGCTGAGGAGACGGTGGCTACAGAACCAATCACACTCCGAGCTGAATCGGTAGATAAGATGCCGGTGGTTTCTTTAATGCTGCCTATCCTGACAACCACTGGGCTAAGGATAATTATCAGCCCTATGTCTCCAACACTAGTTGTTGAGCTAGTTCTTCCCGAAATAGTTACTAACCCTACTTCCATCGGGGCTGGTGTACTGATTTCAATGAAGACTCCTCCTAGATCACCGTTGATCTCTCGTCTTTCTCCAGCCAGTGCTCTACCATTTCCTCTACCGTTATGACAGTGAAATTGGTGGAAGCTTTGTTTTCATGGGCCACTCGTTCACTAGGAGTAGTTGAAGCCGAGAAAGAATTTGTGGTTGAAATGGTTGACAGCTTCTACCAAAGCCTAAAGCGATCTGTTGCTCTGGTCTTGAAGGGCTTAACCACCTAATTTTCTATTTTAAAGGTGGTCCTCTCTCGAAATATCGAAAGTATTCGAGACTTTGGAGGGGATGACCAGGCTATCGCATTGGAGATTCTGGTGAAAAGGCTCAAGAAGGATGTAGACGAATGGCGTCGTCTTAGTTGTTCATACCTGGATTCCTCCGCTAATGAAGAGCTTGAATGCCTCATTGTACAAATGCGTGAGGCCCACGTCGCACCACAGGAAGCAGTTGAGGCAATATCTTCAGACTTAAAATTCTTAGAAACAAGGAAAGTAAAGATTGGTGATGCCATTTACGCTTCCAGTGGCGCTCTTCTTGATGCCGAGGATAAAATTGAGAAGGCCAAGAAAATGATCAAGAGGGCTAATCTTCTTTTGTCTAAGGCTGAACTGGTGTGCCTAGAGAAGATGGCTCAGTTGGAGCAGCTCAAAGCTCAAAATGATGAAGTCCTGCAGCAGGAGATAGCTCAGAGGGCAACTTTGGCTGAAATTGAGGCTCGTCTGTCCCAGACAGCGAACTTTAATGAGGCCGAGTTGAGATCATAGGCATTCATCAGAGCTGCTGAGGAGAGAAAGAATAAGCTGGCCATCTTTGAAGAACGGATCAAGTCTCACGAAGCACCCTCGTAGCTTGTAATCCATGTATCCCCTTTTTGAATAAATAAAAAGTAATTTTATTTGACTTCTCTGTTGTATTTTCAACTTGTTTTATCTTTCGAGTTTGCAATTCTTACTTTCAAGTTGTACTACAACCCTCAAAAGAAAGAAAATAACGGTATAACTAATCTAGTCAGAGGTGATAAACTGATAGAATTAGTTATTAAATAAATTTGAGGAATGACTCGACTCAAATCATGTTTAGATGGAAAAGAGTGAACTTGACGAGCTTTACTGTTCAGAGGTAAATATTAACATAACAGATTAAAGACCATTGGATTTATGAATAGTTTATGATGAATTAGACACAATATCTGTGATAGTTCCTACTGAACTAAGACACATGAAGCCTAGGATTTGCGAGTTAAAAGTGACAAACTAGACATGATTGGTCAAAATTTTGTCATTCAGAGGTGATGATCTGGACATGATGACAAAGTGGAGGTGAACCTGATTTTAGAGACCTGTCTATTCAGAGGTAGTAAACTGAACATGATAGACTAAGACACACTAAACTTCGAATCCGTTGCCAGAAGTAGTCGTATTAACTTGGCAGGTAGTCCACAAGGGACTGCAGAGGTGGGTTGAATCTGGACTCCCATTGGTTCAGAGGTGGTTGACTGGACATAACCAAATGAGGGGTCTCAGGCTTGCAAATCGCTGTTAGATGTTTATTGTTAACATGACAGTAAGAACTCTCGGCCTTTATAGAGGATAGGAGAACAAAGTTACAGACTCATTCATTCAGAGGTGGTTGACTATGAAATCACCTAGAGGGGGGGTGAATAGGTGATGGCTATACTAAGTGACAAATAATGTGGATTAAAAAACTAATTAACAGTAAGCAACAATAATAAAAAGACTGGCAAGAGAGTATACAAATAATAGAGCAAGTAAAGGAGAGATAGAGTTTAGAGATAGGTGGACAATCGCAAACACGAGAATATGTTTCGAGGTTCGAGCCACTGCTCTACGTCCCCGCTTTCAACACGATGAAGGATTTTCACTATGCTTGATCCCACCGGATCGTCAATACAAGTTCTCACTAGAACTCTTTGGACACACTTGTCCTCTCTCACGGTGCTGCAACACCAACTAGGAGCTCACTAGCTCGCTTGAGGCCGATGCCTCTACAACTTCTCAATATGAAGAAAGGTGATCAAGACTTGACCACAAACAATGGCTCACTTGCACAACCCTACAACCAAGATGAGGAGATGAAACTTTTGGGATTGTGTAGAGCACAAATCTAGAAGAGAAGTAGAGGAAAGCTTCAAGCTAAAAGGATTGGAAATTTGGCTCAATGAAAGCTTTTTGCTAAAAGACTAAACTTTTGAAAACTTTTAACTTTAACTTGTAAATCTTGTACTTTAGTTGTAGAACACTCCCTCTATTTATAGGGGATGAAAACTGGGTGAAAAAGGCCAAGAGATTCGTTGGGGAAGATCCGAACAAAAAATCAAATCAGAAAAATAGTTGTTAGAATTTGTCAGCAGATTCTGACTGCTGTCGGTCGACCGGGCCGGTCAATCGCCAACGGTCGGATTTCCGACCGTTGGGAAAGCGGTCGTCCGGGACGGTCGACCGAAGTCCTAAACAGAGAGTGAGTTCTCTCTATTGGTCGACCGGTCCGGTCGACCGAGGAAAAACAGAGAGCACTGCTCTTGCTCTCGGTCGACCGGTCGGTCGACCGATGTGCACACATGCATAAAGGTGCATGTCGGTCGACCGACACGGTCGACCGACAGAGCTCTGCTCTGCCAGCGGTCGACCGGACAAGGGCAAAAGTCAGGTTTTTGAAAACTTTTTGAAGTCTAAATTTTTCCGATAAAACTTCTTTAGATAGGTATATACAAATAGAGTTCTAGGGCTTATAAAGACCAGGGTGTGATCATAGATCAATACCAAAATTATTTGAACTTTATTTTGATAAAAATCCTTTTTCTAAACAAAAACGGTTTTTCCAAAAACTTGTTTTTCCAAAAACGATTTTTTCAAACTTTGTTTTTCCGAAACTAGGTTAGAAATTTTGTAATAAAAATTTGTTTGTAAGCATGAAGCCATATCAAATGTGTGTGTGTGACAATCCCAAAGTTATCAACCTCTATCATCTCGGTCTTGACAAAATAGACTATAAATCCTAACTAAAAATGGAAAATACAAATCTTGTATAGTCTTCAACTTGTTTGATCCTGGAGCTCTTCTATTGTGCTGGGTTCTGGGATCCAAATCTTTGCGGCTTTCAAATGTGTGAGTCTTGTGTTGGAGCCGTCAACCAAACTATGATTTTTACCTGAAACTCATTTAAACAAAATATTAAAACATAACTATATATGGTTTGTTATCATCAAAACTTCGGGCTAATGGCCTTTGGGCCAACAATCTCCCCCTTTTTGATGATGACAAAACATATAGAGTTATTACAAATATTTTGGGTGGAGACTTCAAGTGAAGCTCCCCCTTAACACATGCATATAAAATAATCTGATAAAGAGATACACATGCATAACACAGGCATATATATAGGATATGAAAATGACACATATGCCAACCATCCATGCATACCAAAGATACAGAAATATAGAAGTGTATGCATACATGGTTATCTCCATCCATCCAGAAATACCTCCATCCTCCAAAATAGATGATTGGGTCAATAAAAGCATAAACACAATATACAACCAATCACATATGCCACATGGAGATAAGAAAACATAACTGCCATAACATAGTAAAACAATGTTCATACAGATAGGAGGTTCATGCCAACCTCAAAACCATAATACATGTCCACAAATAAAACATAACACCAAACCAAACACAAAATGTGTCCAAATACATGTAGAAAGACAACAACCCAAAATAACACATAAATAACAAAATAACTCCCCAAATATCTCTCCCCCTTTTTGACATCATCAAAAGGGGTCACTGCTCATCAGAATCAGAATCAGGATCCCGCTGTGTAGTAGATGGCGGTGGATGAACAGAAGGAGTCCTGGCGGAAAATGGAGGGCCGGTAGAAGGAAGTGGCCTAGCACGATCAGATGGAAGAGGAACCGGCCAATCATATTTCTGGTAGATGCCACCAAGATATGCATCCAAATAGCGCATGAAGTCACAGATGTAGCTGAGATCATGGTCCAAACGCTGCTCTATCCACTGATAATGTGCGGACATCTCTGCGGAAATCTACTGGCGATGCTCGGTCAACTCAGCAGAAATCTGCTGGTGATGCGCAGTCATCTCAGCAGAAAGCTGCTGGCGGTGCTCCTGAATCTGAGAGGATAAGGCATGATAGGGATCGGAGGGAGCAGAAGAGCCAGAGGAGGATCCAGGGATATGAACAGCAGGGAAGATAGGCTGCGGCTGAGGAGCAGGAGCACGCTCCCTAGCACGCATCCTCTTGAGGAGGGTGCTGTTGATGTCAACTGTCGGTTCAACCGACCGTTCAGAGGAAAGATCAAAGTTTAATTGCTTCAAAAGATGTGTAATGATCATCCCAAAAGGCAAGTGCCGTTTGGGACAAGAAGTGATCAGATATCATATAACTGATGATGAGTTTTGGGATGTTAATTCTAATGCCTCGCAGAAGGCAGTAGATGACAAGTGGTGCAGAACCCCTAGCATGACTATATTCTCCTGATTTTGGCAGGAGGTTATAGAACACGATCTTGGTCAGGACTTGGGCGGTGAGAGTGTAGTACTTTACCTCCTCGTTCCTAACTAAGCCGGGGTTATCATCATCATGAAGCAATGTGGAGGCGGTGTGGGCAGACTCACCGTCAGGATAAACAAAATCATGTAAATCAAGGTTATAGATGTCTTCCCCCTCACAGGAGAGGTGAAGGTGATGTGCAAATTCTTGAAGGGAGATGTCAATGTCTCTGCCCAATATTGTGGATCTTATATGGTTTGATTCAAAAGTGAGATTTGAGTAAAAATATTGTACTAGGGAAGGATAAACAGGTTCCCTAATTGAGACAAAATATTCTAAGGAACTGGACCTCAAAATAGAAGCTAGATTTAGATGTTCAAAATCATTTAGCACCACTGATCTACCAGAGTTCACATTTTTAGTGGAAATAACGATGTGTCTATATGAAGCATTTTGTGAAACAAAAGGGGAGGATTGAGATGAGGATTGAGTTGTTTTTCTCTTTTCAGATCTAGTTCTTGTAGACATGGTTGAAGGATAATCAAGATTAATGCTAGATCTAAGCAAGGATATGGAATTAAAACAAGGAAAATTGAAGGATCTAAAGAAGAGCTTATACCTTGAAATCAATGGAGAACCAAGAGAAATCCACAAGAAGAAGAGTAGATCTGGAGCCTGAAACTGCGAATCCCAAATTTTTTTGGAATTAATTTGGAGTTTGGAGAGTGAGAGAGGGTATGGATTTGATTTAGGGTAGAGAGAGGATGAGGGATTTTAGATTGGAGGTGGTGAGAATGAGAGAAGATAGAGTTAGGGCTTTAAATAGAAACGAGTAAAAAACAGCAGACCCGTCGCCCGGTCGACCGGGCCGGTCGACCGGTGGAAACCAAGACCAACCTCACTTTCAGTCGGTCGACCGCCCGGTCGACCGGCTACGGGCAAAAAAATCTTCTCTGTTCCAGGCTTGGTCGGTCGACCACGCCGGTCGACCGGGCCTATGCCAGGCCAGATCGGTCGACCGGGTCGGTCGACCGGTCATGCTGAAAAACAGTGAACACAGCAGTTTTTAAAATAGGGTTTTTAATCTAATTTCCTTTAAACCACAAATGTATATTAATCTTTAAGAATCATAAAAAAATGATGTAGAAGTAATTTAAATCTTTCTTGGCATGAAAAACAACAAAAATATATTTATTTTTATTATTATTA
Source organism: Agave tequilana (assembly GCA_038442645.1). NCBI lineage: Eukaryota > Viridiplantae > Streptophyta > Magnoliopsida > Asparagales > Asparagaceae > Agave > Agave tequilana. The sequence continues at coordinate 33,384 of JAVJIF010006613.1, read as the reverse complement.
AGATTTATTTCTATTTATTAATAAAGCGATAAATAAGAGATGTTGAAGCCGAATACCCCGTTAAGGGTTCTGAACTTCTCCTCGAAATTCCTCTGGATAAGAGTTGAGGCGTGCAATTGCCATCTCTATTTATTTGCTTACTTTGGTCAATTAATTTTTTTTTTATTATAAAATTTCATTAAGTTAACAAAATCTTGATATATGGACAAAATCATATGGCAAAGAAACATGAATATATTCTCAATCATGGCAAAGATATAAACAATTGGATATGTAAGTTTACATATGGCACATTATCACAAAAGTGTAACTAGCAATCCTATGCATAAAAAGAAATTTTTGTTGAGAAGTTACCAAACCACAGGTATTCTTCAAAATGGGTGCCTCTACGATAGTGATGCAAGCGACGATGTGTTCGTTGAGCGTTGATGCATCCACCACCCGGGCACCATCTCCCCCTAAGTCTTGGAAGAGGACGACCCACCTGCATTAATTAAGTTTGGTGCGTCTTTTGGTACCCAAATCTTTTTGGGTCCTGTAGGGTTAGTGTTTTCTCGAACCCAAACATTTTTATTTAATAAGTTTAGCTTAGCATAACAAAACTTTTCTAAATGGCCTTTGCGGCCACAATGAGCACAAGTATAAATTCTACCATACATAAAAGCATGTTTGTGTGAGTGTGCATGCTTGTGTGTTTGATGCATGGTGATGAGTATGTTTCCTTGGGATTTTTCTTTAGGAAACATGGATGCAAATTTTGTCATGTCAAAAGCACATTTCTTTAAAGTTGTATCCAAAACTTCAATACATTTTTGGATATCTAAAAATTCGTTTTTGTTGCAAGTAGAAATAGGGCTTTTTCCTTTACAAGATGTTTTGTATTTTTCAAAATCCTTTTTCATTTTCTCAAAAGAATTTTATAATTCATTTTTCTCTTTTAAAACAAGTTCAAATTTACCTTTTAAAGAATCATTTTCCTTTTTCAATTTTTTATTTTGAGCTTGAGAAATTTCATACCTACTTTGTAATTCTTCAAAAAAATGTGCAAGTTCATCCATAGTTAAGTCTTCATCATCTAGAGAGTTTTCTAGACATACCTTGGTAGCATCCTCGCCATGTGCCATGAAGCACATGTGAGCGGCGTCGATCTCCTCTTCGGATTCTGACTCCGAGTCATCCCACGTGGCCACCATCGCCTTTTTCTTCTTTTGCCCATTCTTGGAGGTAGTAGCTTGTAGAGAGGTGCAATCGACAATTAGGTGTCCCGTCTTCTTGCAATGAAAACACGGACCCAGTTCCTCTCTCTTCTTTTCAAATCTTCCTTGAGGTCTCCCTCTTCGGAAGTTTCTTTGTCTACCCCTTTTATAGAATATTTTGCCCACCTTCCTTATGAGCATGGCAAAGTCTTCATCGTAGTCTTCCGATGAATCCTCTTCATCATAGGTGGATGGAACGACTTTGAAAGCAAGGGCTTTCTTCTTTGGTGACTCCCTTTCTTCTCTAATCTTCATCTCCATCTCATGGGTTTTGAGATTGCCGATGAAGCCGGAGAAGTCCATCTCCTCCCTATCATTTAGCTCCTTGAGGGTGGTTGCCTTGACTTCCCAAGACTTGGGAAGAGCTCTAATGACCTTCTGGATCTTTTGGTCATTGTCGATGGTGTCACCTAAAGAAGATAGAGTATTAGTAATCTTGGTAAAATGGGTGAGCATATCATCTATGCATTCATTATCAAGCATATAAAAATTCTCATATTGAGAACGGAGCAAGTCAATTTTAGATCTCTTGACTTGAGACGTTCCCTCATGAGTAACAATAAGAACATTCCAAACTTCAAAAGCAGATTTGCAGTTATTGATGTGTGAAAGATCATCTTCATTTAAAGCTTGGGTGAGTGCATATTTGGCTCTAGCATTGGCCTCATAGTCCTTAGTGGTGTCTTCGGACCATGTTTTCTCATCAGTGAGAGGTTCACTAAATTCTTTGGTGATGGACCTAGCAACTCTAACTCCTAGGGATTTTAAGAAAAGGTTCATTTTGACCTTCCAAATAGGAAAGTTCAATCTATCAAATTTAGGTGGGGACTTGATGCTAGAAAAGTCAACAGATGCCATGAATACAAGTATAATCCACAACAAATAAAAATGCAGCAAATAGATATAGCCAAAAGTGAGGATCTCCCTAAGGTGGTTAAACCAAATGCTAGGGTTAGGCTCTGATACTAATTGAAATCACCTAGAGGGGGGGTGAATAGGTGATGGCTATACTAAGTGACAAATAATGCGGATTAAAAAACTAATTAACAGTAAGCAACAATAATAAAAAGACTTGCAAGAGAGTATACAAATAATAGAGCAAGTAAAGGAGAGATAGAGTTTAGAGATAGGTGGACAATCGCAAACACGAGAATATGTTTCGAGTTTCGAGCCACTGCTCTACGTCCCCGCCTTCAACACGATGAAGGATTTCCACTATGCTTGATCCCACCGGATCGTCAATACAAGTTCTCACTAGAACTCTTCGGACACACTTGTCCTCTCTCACGATGCCGCAACACCAACTAGGAGCTCACTAGCTCGCTTGAGGCCGATGCCTCTACAACTTCTCAATATGAAGAAAGGTGATCAACACTTGATCACAAACAATGGCTCACTTGCACAACCCTACAACTAAGATGAGGAGATGAAACTTTTGAGATTGTGTAGTGCACAAATCTAGAAGAGAAGTAGAGGAAAGCTTCAAGCTAAAAGGATTGGAAATTTGGCTCAATGAAAGCTTTTTGCTAAAAGACTAAACTTATGAAAACTTTTAACTTTAACTTGTAAATCTTGTACTTTAGTTGTAGAACACTCCCTCTATTTATAGGGGATGAAAACTAGGTGAAAAAGGCCAACAGATTCGTTAGGGAAGATCCCAACAAAAAATCAAATCAGAAAAATAGTTGTTGGAATCTGTCAGCAGATTCTGACTGCTGTCGGTCGATCGGGCCGGTCGACCGCCAACGGTCGGATTTCCGACCGTTGGGAAAGCGGTCGTCTGGGACGGTCGACCGAAGTCCCAAACAGAGAGTGAGTTCTCTCTGTCGGTCGACCAGTCCGGTCGACCGAGGAAAAACAGAGAGCACTGCTCTTGCTCTCGGTCGACCGGTCGGTCGACCGATGTGCACACATGCACAAAGGTGCATGTCGGTCGACCGACACGGTCGACCGACAGAGCAATTCTGCTCTGCCAGCGGTCGACCGTGCGGTTGACCGGACAAGGGCAAAAGTCAGGTTTTTGAAAACTTTTTGAAGTCTAAATTTTTCTGATAAAACTTCTTTAGATAGGTATATACAAAATAGAGTTCTAGGGCTTATAAAGACCAGGGTGTGATCATAGATCAACACCAAAATGATTTGAACTTTATTTTGATAAAAATCCTTTTTCTAAACAAAAACGGTTTTTTCAAAAACTTGTTTTTCCAAAAACGATTTTTCCAAACTTTGTTTTTCCAAAACTAGGTTATAAATTTTGTAATAAAAATTTGTTTGTAAGCATGAAGCCATATCAAATGTGTGTGTGTGACAATCCCAAAGTTATCAACCTCTATCATCTCGGTCTTGACAAAATAGACTATAAATCCTAACTAAAAATGAAAAATACAAATCTTGTATAGTCTTCAACTTGTTTGATCCTGGAGCTCTTCTATTGTGCTGGGCTCTGGGATCCAAATCTTTACGGCTTCCAAATGTGTGAGTCTTGTGTTGGAGCTGTCAACCAAACTATGATTTTTACCTGAAACTCATTTAAACAAACTTATTAAAACATAACTATATATGGTTTGTTATCATCAAAACTTCGAGCTAATGGCCTTTGGGCCAACAGACTAGACATGGCAGTTAGAGTACCATACAAGGGAGAAATCTAGGCATTATCGGTTCAGAGGTAATATGGACATAACTGATTGGAAGTTGCTAGACTCAAAACTCTATCGTTTAGGGGTGGCGAACTGGACATACTGGCAAAGGGATAGTCCCTATTGAACTGAAAGATGAGACTTGGCCTGTCGGTTCAGAGGTAATATGGACATGACCGATTGAGAAACCACCAAGCTCAGGATTTTTACCGTTCAAAAGTGACAAGCTAGACATAACGGTAAAAATAAATAATCCCATCAGGGAAATAAGACTTGATCATAAATTTCGTGGAAAATTGAGATCTCTTTGGATATTATTTGGAAGAAATTGTCAAAGATGTATTGTTAACGTGACAACCAAAAAAATCCATTGGGGTCTGAGAGGGAAATAATAGACTTTGAAGAGAGTCTACTAGAGACTCGCTGGGGAGTTAAGAAATATGAATCTCCTGAAAGATTATATGTTAGAGAACTCCGTGAGGATTTAGAACAAGATTTGTAAAACAGCCTGCCAAAGGTGAAATGTTAACGTGACAAGGATTTAGTTACTATTAGAGGTGTTTGAACATAACAACAATTTTGAGTGAACTCGTTATTCTATTAAAGAAATTATAAGTGGAGTTTAATTTACTGGGGATATTGACCAGATTCGCAGGGATGTTGGTTTTATCCGCCGGGGAGTATGTTAGAGTCTTACTACTAGAGGTTTAATGTTAACATGATAGATTTGACTCGTTATTTCTCCAGAGAAATGAATATCTTATTATGTGATCCTAACATTCCATGGACGGGAATTGGTAAGTGATTTTGGAGAAGAATCAAATGGGAACAGGCACCTTAGGATTTTTAGCAAATCCTCAGCTGTCAACGAATTTGATATGCTTTTACCAACTACTGTTTGAGTTGGGCTAGCCACGCTATTCCCCTCAGCATAATGAGTTATCGAGGACTTATGTTGGGCTTAAGGGCCAACATTTTCCTCTATCCTTAGCCGTTATAGGCGTTGGATCATTTCGTTACTTTGAGTAACGTGATGCTTCCCTTGGGTTTTCACTCTGTAGGTGAGCTGGGGATTAAAGAAATGGACACGAATTCTTCGTGATCTTGATCTAAAGATTATCATTCCTCGTGAACTCTCTATCAATCCTTATCTTGTTTTCATATTGGAAAGATTCTGCAGAAGAATGCGTCATGAACCTTCTTCAATGAGTTTGACTTGACAAGTCATCAGCTAAACTCTTTTGATCTTTCATTCGATCGGTCACCATGTTTTTGATATGAACGTGGAAATAGTAGAAAGGTTCTGCAAGAGAATGCGTCACGAACCTTCTTCAATGAGTTTGGCTTGATAAGCCAGCAGGTAAACTCATTTGTGTTTTTCATTCGATCGGTCGGCATTTGTTCGGTCACCATGTCTTGATATGAACTTGGAAACAGTGAAAAGGTTCTGCAAGAGAATGCGTCACGAACCTTCTTCAATGAGTTTGGCTTGATAAGCCAGCAGGTAAACTCATTTGATTGATCAGACCTTTTATCGTTGGGTCGAGCTTTGATCGATCGAACAGGAGCAGGGAAGTATGCCACCACTGTATATATAAAAGTCAGGCTAAATAAACCATCTGCATGAAACTGTTGTTTAGGCTTACTTGACTTCAAAATATGACCTATTCTTCTAAGTTGAAGATAGGTATATGTTTATATACTAGAGAAGAGTGAGAAGGCTAAAACAATTTGACACCTTATTTCTTCTTCAAAGTCACAGGTGTTCGATCGGCTCGACAATAGTCGATAATGAATTAGAGAAGAGTGATAAGGCTAAAACTAAAGTTCATAACCTTGGCTCTTCTTTGATGAAACCAGTGTTCAATCGGCTCGACACTGGTTTATCACAATATGATCCTGTTAGAGAAAGAAAGGGGCGTTCTTTCCAAATATCTTGGATCTGAAGGTCCTGATCAGAGGTGTAATGTTAATCTGATCACAAGAAGGATCCTATAAGGGATAATATTTTTTCAAGAACTTGCCGTTGATCGGTGTCATGAGCGTGTCACCGTCTGGGGTTATAAAGCGATATGCTCTATTTGAATAGACTGTTTCTATCACGAACTATCCTTCCCATTTGGGCTGGAATTTGCCTTTGATTTTGTGCGTCATGATCATCGGTCGTCTGACGGCTAAAACCAAATCTCCTTTCTGGAAAACCCTTTGCTTAACCTTCTTATTGAAGGCCTTCGAGATTCGAGCTTGACACAACTTAATATGTTGTTGAGCTTGTACTCGCTTCTCACTAGGGCTTCGAGTTCCTAAAGACATAACCGATCATTATCCTCCTTTGTCATTCTGGTCATTAAGGTGACTCGTAATGATGCCATCTGGATTTCTAACGGTATGACTGCTTCGCAACCGTATACCAGAGAAAAAGGCATATTGCTTGTCGGGGTCCGAACTGTGGTTCGGTAGGCCAAAAGACATTCACCGAGCTTCTCATTCCAGTCTTGCTTATTTTATGAAACGAATTATTTGAGTAGCTTGATAATTATCTTGTTGAATGCTTCCGCCAAGCCATTAGCAGCAGGATTATAAGTGGTTGATGTCACATTCTGAATCCGGTACTTATCACAGAACCAATAGAATACCTGACTTACAAATTGGGGACCATTATCATGGATAATCCGCCTAGGGACACCAAATCGATGAATGACATGGTGTTTGATAAAGTTGACCACGTTGGAAGTTTTAACTTCAATAAGTGGAATAGCCTCTGCCCACTTTGAGAAATAATCGGTTATTGCTAGGATAAATTGATGACCTTTTGTTGATGAGGGGCTGATAGGCCCTATGACATCGATTTTCCATGCTTCGAATGGCCACGAAGTAACAGTCGGATGGAGCAACTCCGGAGGCTGATATATAAAGTCTGCATGGATTTGGCAGGCTTTACACCTTTGCGCATATTTGATGGCATCGGCTATTATGATTGGCCAATAATATCCAAGCCTATGCAATCGGTCCTTGAGCTTCGGACCTGGTTGATGAGCTCTGCATATACCGTCGTGCGCCTCTTTAAGCACTTCTTGTGCCTCTGAATTAGAAAGGCAAAGGAGGAGGATACCGTCATATGAGCGACGGTAGAGTGTCTTTACTATCGGATCATAGTAGAAACGGAGAGACCTTCATCTGATAAACACCGCTTCTTTAGGGTCGCCCAGGAATATATTATACAAAGCATAGTCAATGAGGGGAAATTGCCAATCTCTCTGTTTGAAATCTGTTGAGATGATATGGACCTCCTTGGTTTTCAACACATGTTTAGGACAAACAAGGTGTCAAGTAGTCATTGTAAGATGATATGTTGTGTCGATCAGTAAGGCCAATATAGCTGCTAGTGCAGCAAGAGCATCGGCCTTAGTATTTTGGGATCAGAACACATGACCGATGAAAAAGCTATCAAATAAATTAGCCATTTTTATGACTGCATGATAGTAAGGTACCAAATCTCCGTGGCGGACCTCATATTCTTCTTTAACCTGATTAATAATCAGTTTTGAATTACCATAAGCTTCGAGATAGCGTACCCCCATTTTATGGGCCAGTTGAAGGCCAATGAGTAGAGCATTATATTTTGCCACATTATTGGAACATGGTTCCGTCAATGAAAACGCCTTAGGAAGGACATGGTTTTGTGGTGAGATAAATACAACCCCCACATCAGCAATTATCATGCCTTTAGGGCCTATTCTTGATGCTCCATCAAAGAACATTTGCCACATTCATCCTCTGAAATCATATTAGATTCGAAAACCTCATATGGAATATCTTCATGAAGTTTTGTACTTTCCGGAAACGGTTGAGCAGTTAGGAAGTCTGCAAGCGCCTGGCCTTTAACTGCCTTCTGAGGAACAATGAGCATGCCATACTGAGACAAAAGGATGACCCATTTAGCTAATCTTGAATTTAGTGATCCTGGTTTCGTCTGAGGAGACGCAAAGGATTCACTCTGGAAATGACATGTATGGTTTGGCCAACCAAGTAATGCCACGTCTTTTGAGTAGCAAAGAGAAGAGCTAAGCATTCCTTCTTAATAGGGTTATAGCGAGATTCAGCCCCTATCAGAGTCTTGCTCAGATAATAAATGGCCTGTTCGTGGCCGTCATCATTCTTTTGAGTGAGCAGAGCACCAAGAGAATGGTCCATAGATTTCACATAAAGCAGGAATGGTTTTTCTGATGTGAGAGCCATTAAAACTGGAGGTTTAATGAGGTATCTTTTGATATCCTTGAAAACTTCTTGACAGGTTTTATCCCATACAAAAGAGAACCCTTTTTCATGAGCCGGGTAAACAATTGACAATTGCCTGAGAGGTTTACGATGAATCTTTTGATATAGGCCAGTCTACCTTGCAGACACCTAAGCTCTTTGAGATTCTTAGGTGGATGCATGCTCTGAATAGCTTTGACCTTGTCTGGGTCAAGATGAATTCTGTTTGATGTAACAATAATCCCAGGAACTTGCCACTTGAAACCCCCAAGAAAGATTTTGTTGGATTCATTTTCAGCTGATGGGCTCGCATTATATCGAACATTGTTCTTAAATCATAAAGATGATCTCATTCTTATGGCAACTTTTGACAGCAATGTCGTCGACATTGTATTCTACTGTCTTTCGGAGGTGCTCGTGAAAAGTTGCATTCACAGCCCTCTGGTATGTTGCTCTAGCATTATTTAATCCGAAAGGCATGACAGTATAGCAATATTCGCCAACGGTGTCTGGAATGAAGTATGCTTCTCATCTCCTGGGCACATCTTGATTGGAATATACCCTGAAAAGTCATCCATGAAAGACATTCTCTCAAATCCGTAGGTATTGTCAATCATGACATCGGTGATGAGCAATGGGAATTCATCTTTAGGGCATGTTGTATTGTAATCGCGGAGTCAATACAGATCCAAATTTTTTCATTCTTCTTAAGAACGGGGACAAATGTTAGCAACCCAATCTGGATGCTGATCCTCCCGTATGAAATCACATGCGATGAGTTTATGGACTTCAGCTTCAATAGCTTCCATAATATCCGGCGAAATCGTCATTGTTGTTGCTTGACTGGCTTGGCGTCAGGCTTGATATTCAGACGATGCATGGCTACTTGCAGATCAAGTCCAGGCATATCTTAGTAGTTCTATGCAAAGACATCGATATACTCTCTTATGAGTACTATCAATTATTCTTTCTCTGTAAGTGATAAGCTCTCACTTATAAAGATGGTTTAGGGTGATCTTGACTACCCAAGTTAACCTGAAGCATCTTGTCTTCAGTAGGTGGTTCGCATTGTTCGAATCGCTTTTCCCACTGGAAATTCAGTTGCTGAGCCCATGGTTCAACAACAATAGCTCCCCTGAAGTCACATTAACGGAGAGATTCTTGAAAATCGTTCCCACACTAACATCTGACTCCCACTCAGAGGAAGAGGCAGAGCGCGACAGGATCGGTTTATTGTCTTCGGATCGAAACGATGTAGAAGGTGAAGGTGTAATATATCCCAACCCCCTACGTGTTTTATCATAGTAATTTGCTGGTTTCCCTTTCAGCACGAAATTACATAGAAAATCACATCATCCTTTTCTGAAATTCAGGCCACTCCCTCGCTGCAGGCTGTATCCCATTTTTCTCATCATATGTTGTGCTGATCGTGTATAATGGAAAAATGCGGGGGCTCTAAGTCTGAACTCGAATCTGTGACCGTAGACCTTCATAGTCGGGCTCTATCAAATACTATCGGTGATTGACTCCTTTTGGATGGAGGGACCACGAAGACGGACCCTTCCACACATTCCACAGATGTACTTGGCATGCTTGGTTTATGCAAGGGCATGTTTAGAGAGCTATTGATGACAGATTCAAGCAATTTGACACTCGCATGATAATCAAAGATAACATTGTCATTAGTTACCCATTCATCATCATCCTCATGGGAATTATTACATTGAGGATTATTGAAACATGCTACAATTGGTTCACCGACCAAAGTAGTGGCGTGTCTCCTTCAGACTCTGAATCTGCCTCATTACCACTGTCGTCATTGTCAGGCAATGGTTCTTTTGATGTTTTACCGATTTCCTGATATAGGAGAGCATCAGTAAAGTAGTTTTTACCCCTTTAAACGGTTGTTTCTCAGCGAACATTATTTATACCATTGCATCATCTTTCATGTATTTGAAACATTAGTGCAGAGTAGAGGGAACGATCCGGTTAGCATGGATCCAAGGTTGTTCTAGCAACAGGTTGTATGACGTGTTAGCGTCAATGACGTAACACGTCACTTCTGATTTCAGGTTTCTGGTTCGGTAACAGAGCCAAATCTTTCCGAGTGGGTGACTACTCCCTGCGTTAAAACTGTATATCATAGTAGTGGTTGCAGACAACCGATACAGCGGTTTACCAAGGAAGTAGAGGACCCTTTTGGGAATAATGCTGAGTGCGAACCCTGGATCAACCTGTACTCTTTCAATGCACGTCGAGCCGATGTATCCAGTATAGTACAAAGGTCGATCGTGTTTTTTATCCTTGAGGAGCATGCCCTCAGCTATGAAAGTAATAGCATGTACTTTCAACTGTACATGATGACATTTAGAACACGAGGGTTGAGTGTCGTCTCTAGCGATTTCTTGCATATGTGTCAGAAATGATTCTAAATTAACTAGTGCATCCCTGAGTGCATCTCTTATCTCTTTCAAGAGGTGAAGCAGCTCGTGTATGGTTATACGAGCTGGGATATTAGCCAGCTGGGCCAATATGTCAAAGAGAAAAAGGGCGTTAAGTCCCGGGCCTGAAGGTTTCTTCAGGACATGGTCAAACCGGACTTCTTTCTACTTCTCTTTTCCCGAGGTCAGGACTAGAGCTAGAATGGGTACTTGTACTGACATTGTTTGTTGTGTCTCGTTAGTAATTTTCTCATATTGTTTCAAATATGATTTTCCTGATCGAGTACCCGTTGGCTGAGGTATAGCAGCCTGCGCTGTGCAAGCGTGCCTTTCACTTTTAGAATCGCTAAGAGAAGCCGTTGTCACATTGTCGTCATCCATCAAGACAGAGATAACGTTGCAGGATTTGCCCTTCGACTTGGATTTCTTTGAATCCCACTGTTCGTCTTGGGCAAGGTCCGGGAGTATCCACATGATTTCTCCCATTTTTAATGTCAAGGGAACGAGACCCTTAATCTCTTGATATTTAGCTGAAGGATCATTTATCTCTAGCCGTGCTTCAGGATTGGAAAAGGCCCATCAGGAACTGTGACTTTTGAGGTCTTGCCACTCAAGTGTCACTATGTTTGCAGTAACTTTTCTTTATTCTGACTTTAGAGTTAGAACCCTGGCATCGACCAAAGCCTGAATTTATCCTTGAGGACAAAGCACTGATTAGTAGGATGATGTATCATCCTATGAAAAAGACAATAATTGGGATTGTTTGTGCATCCCACTTCATTAGGGCGTCGAGCCTCTGGCAGCTTCAAGTTATTCCCTTTTGGAGTAGGTGGAATATTGTAACCACCTGCTCGTCTTTGAAGGAGTACTGTTTAGGAGGAAACTTAAACTCCTGATTGTTGACGCCGCTCTTCTTGGTCTTCAGAGGAACGTCCCCTGACAATTCGACGGACATAGTCTCCTTCCCTTTGGCTTGGGAAGACTGTGCCATATCGCCACGCTCTTTATTATTCACACCCCATTTGCCATTAGGGGTAGATGGTTCAAACTTTTTAGCCGACTTTTTAGCTATTTCAGTTTGTTCAACTAATTCTTTCTACATATGGCTTTGACAGCTCCCATTTGAATCTCTACTTGGTCCAGGAAATTATGCCTACATGTCTCCAAGAGCATGGGCAATGGCATCCCTACTGGGCACATCAGAGATAAGTTTCTAAACCGCTCAATGTAGTCACGGACAGGTTCTCCTTTCCTCTGCATGGTGGAGAGGGGTTCATCCATGGTCACCTCGGTGTCGTCCTCATAAAAAAGAGAAAGGAATCGAGTCTCTAAGTCGATCCAGGAATTGACAGAACCTAGAGGAAGGCTTCGGAACCAGTCAAATGCTACCCCCTTCAAGGTGCCAATGAACAGTCTGGCCATGATTTGGTGAGCTCTATTATTATACGTATGTAATGTAGGTGGCTTAAATTTTGGCGGGTATAGTACTGAATTTCATTCAAGTGGGTAAGAACGAGTCATACCTACCTTTTTTAATTCATCCTCTGAGCTAGGGATGCGATGAGCTTGGCTTCCTTTAAGAACTTCAGGATCGATGGAAGAATTTTCCTTTCACTTCTCAGTTTTAGGTTGCTCATCATCATTATGTTCCTCCTCCTTATGATTACTCCAGGCATCATTGTTATTTCGGTTGGTGAGGAGTTGAGCGAGCATCTGTTGAATGTTGTCCAAGGCTTCTTGCTGGGCCTTGGAGGTTTGCTCTTGAGCTTCCAATCGTCGACGGAGGTCATCATTACTGTTATCGGCCATATGCACGACACTCTGTCTGTTCGCACCGAGCTGACTGTTGCTGAAGAGGCATACCCATTATCTTCCCCTCATGATCAGACTATTGGAATAACCTTTTCGGTGGTTCTGGTGATATTACTCCAGTCGAAGAGGATGGCTGCTCATAATTGTAGGGTATTGCCACCCTAGATCTGGTGTTTTGGAACACACTTCTTCTACCAAGACTTGGCCTAAGCCAGGGTTATAGTCCGAGTCTGGAGAACTGATCGAAGGGGAGTTAGCACCAAGGGCGCGCTGTCTGCCCCTATGCGGTTCACGTCCCCTCCTATCATGTTGACGGATGCAATGGGCAGATCTAGTAGATTTCGCGATTTGCTCCTTTTGTGATGCTTAGCAGGAGCTCGGACCGATAGTCGATTAAAAACTGACTGTCGATTTGGATGGGTGGTGGGCACTGGTCCTAGTCAGCAATGGACTGAATGGACTATCACCAACTGATATTCCACTTGTCCAAACAAGAGGGAGAAGTGTGGAGTAGTTCTAACTTCCGCTTGTCAGTTAGAAACTCTCGTAGATCAGTGTTAACCATGATTACGCGAGGTTGTTTGGACCGGAGACCTCTAGCCTTGAGGCTTCTGCTTCGAGTGATCTAGAAATCACCTCATCATTTGTATTAACTTCGCTTAGCGAAGTTAGACGTGTAGCTCCGCCGCGAGGCCCGAACTTAGCACTGGAAGATTTTGAGAGCTTATGACTTCGCATTTAGCACGCTATGGTGCATTGTTCTCGGCCTTGTAGCGAAGGTGGCTAGCACTGCTGAGTGCTTCAGTTCCAGTCTTGTAGCTGAGAACTTTGCTAGTACCTTTAGGTGCTGGCGATGCGTTACCTACGCCATTAGTAACTTCGCTTGTGAGAGCAAAGTTGACACTATGGGTCACTGTTCTCAGATTAGGCGAAGGCAGAGATACCAATTTAGCCTCGCTGCTAATAGTCTCGGCAATGCTGCCAAACTATATAGACATTTTACCTTTGTCTTCACGTGATAGGTGAAGTTGCACTGGAACTTCGCCTAAAGCTTCACATGGAGCTTTCTGCTTTGGCGTCCATATCTACTTAGGAAGCGAAGTTTTAAGTTCACAGGGAACCTGACTAGCCTTCTGTGAGGCACTTTTAGCCTCAGTTGAGACTAAGAGGAGTTGGGACGAGGCTCGTCCAATTGCTTGCCCGGCTAAGACTGGCTTCTGCTCTGAAGCCTTAGCCATAAAGATCTTCCTGTTCTTCTGAGCGTGGAGCACTGGACTACCCTCAGAGAGTAATTCTTCAAATTTTTCTTCGTCGAAATGAATGATCAGGTTTTCAAAAATGACGGGCTCACGACTCTGACAGTTGCATTGCGCACTGTCTCCTTATTGCGCCAGAAAACCGATGTTCCCAACGGAGTCGCCATCTTGTTTTCCATTTAAAATTGATTTGGAAAAATTTACAAAAGAGATCGAGGAGCGAAATTACAACTAATAAAAAGAAGAATTACAAGTAGATCTCCTCTGAGATTTCTGGTAGGAATCTGATCAGTGTACGATCACTTTATCCCTTTGATGATGCAATCGATCAGGTGATCAAACTACCTCCTACTAAGATTTCCTTCTCGCTTGGTTCGGGGAATTGAAGAATTTAAAGTAGAAGATCAGTAGAGCCCTTTTGCTAAGAATTTTGCTCTTTACTTTTTCTAAGCCAATCTCCTCTCTGTCCGTCTATGTGTCTTGGCTCAATAAGGGACCATTTATAGCAAATGTGGGGTGTAACCGCCCCTTTGAATTCAGCAAAGCTGAATCAGTCTTTAGCTTTGCACGAGGCTCGCAAATGACCTTGCCGCGAAGCTCCTTGTGAGCTTCTGGCGAAGATAGAGGGTTCGTGCGAACGCCTTCTTTCCGTTATGGCTTAATTGTCTCCACTTAATGTGGGACGAAGTGGGCAGATGTAACCGCCCACTTAAAATGGCGTTAATCGCACTAAATTAGTGGGGTTCACTCATTAATCCCTTGTGGGATTTTGAAATGGTCAATTTGATGATCTGGCAAAGCTCACTGCGGAGCTAGATCATGTGAAGCTAAGACTTGGCTCATAGCTTCAGGCGAAGTTACCTTCAGAGCCTCCTGCGAAGCTAAGACTTAGACCATAGCAGAGCTAAACTAGCTAGTGATAAGGTTTCTGGCGCGAAGCTCCTGGATCAGCCTCTGGCGGGGCTAAATGGAAAGTTTCAAGTGAAGCTAATAGTTAGCCTCAAAGCGAGACTACCAAGGAAGCCTTATGCAAAGCTATTAGCTCCATGCAGAGCTATGAAGCTTACCTTGGGCTCATGCCAGGCTAAGTATTGAGATAATTTAGTGTCTTAGGCCTGCTTAGGTCTCTTCAAAGGCAACTTTAGCTTACTATCTCCTTTACTAGTTCAGTAATGTCCATGTTACTGCCTTGTCTCTGGTCATCAGCTTGTCTTCTTATCTTTTTGTAGATGTCGATAAGTTAGACGTTGTTTAGATCGGTTGAAGAAAAATGCGGGAGTTCCGTCTTTTTAGACTGTCAACAAGGATTACAAGAGTTCAAGAGTACAGGAGTTCAGGAGTACCAGAGGTCTGGTAACAATATAATAATCATGCGAAGTTCCCGTAAAAGTGATAATCATGAATATAACCCATGTAATACAGATGTCAGGTATAATAGTATCCAGTCAGGTGTCACAATATCAGGTCAAATGTGTCAGTACCAAGTGATAGCATATGTCAAGTATCAAGTAATAACATGTCAATTGTCAGGTGTCAGGTCTCAGGTCTCAGGTAATAACATGTCAAGTACCGGTGTCAAATATCAAGTGTCAGGTATCAGGTGTCAAGTGATAACATGTCAAGTACCGGTGTCAGATATCAAGTGTCAGGTATCATATGTCAGGTAATCATCCGCTCATATAACATAATACAGGAGATAATTTAACATTTCAAACTCTTCACAACCATATCTATAACAACAATAAATTAATCTTTTAATTAGTTATACGAAGCTGAGCGAAGCAGGAGCGTATCCAGGCATATCCATGCAAGTATAATACCAGTTAAAGAATATAATAATGGCTAACAGGTATATAACAGCATATCATATATCAACTCGCATAATGAGACATCGTGTATCAAAAAGCAGGATAACAATTGTTAGGCATGTAACGGTAGTAAGAAGACATCCACATATCAATATATCATGAAATAAATGCTAGAGTAGCAGGTATTAAACATGAATTGATGATATCAAAGCACTTAAATTATATCGAGACCTAGAATAGAATTAGCAATGCATGAATCAACACAAGGAAAGTACTCGCTTATATTTATACCAAGTCCTAGAATAGCGTTAACAAAGCATGAAGCAAAATGTACTCGCCTAAAACTAGAACGCAATACCGAGTTAAAATCCGAAAAATCCGTGAACACGTGCGAGCATGCTACCAATCCATATAATAATATATATATATATTAGAGAGAATGAGAGAGGAGAGAGAGGAGAATTAGTTAGAGAGAGAAGGAGGCTAAGAGAAAGAGAGGGAGAGAGTGTTGTTGGAAGTGTTTAAAAGAGGAAAAATAAAGAAATAAAGAAGAGGAGTATGTTGAAAAATATAGAGAGGTAATTAGGGGGATTAAAGAGGGGGTAGAAGTGGAAAGGAAGAAAGGAAAGGAATAAAAGAAAAAAAGAAAGAAAGAAAGGAAAGAAAGAAGAAAAGAAGGAAAAAGAAGAAGGGAAGGGGAAGGTGGGTGGTGGCCGGCGGCCGGCCACCGCCAGTGGCCTGGGGGTGACGGCGGCGCCGCCGGTGGCAGGGGGCGGCGCGGCCTAGCTCGGGGAGGAGGTGGTGGGGGTGTTTGGTTTTGTTGATGTTGTGGTTGGTGTTATTGTTATTGGAGGAGATGGTGATGGTGGTGGTTATTGGTGGTTGTGGTGGTTGTTGGTGGTGTTGGGGAGTTGGAGGAGGAGGAGGAGAAAATGGTGTGGTGGTGGAAGTGGAGAAATTGGTGGGATTGATGGAGAATTTTGGAGAAGAGGAGGAAGATAAGGTGATGGATTTTGTTGAAATTGGAGAAAAGGAGATGGAATTTGGAGATGATGGAAGTGGGGAAGAGAAGTGGAGAGTTGGAGGAGGAGGCACTGGTGGCTAGAGAGATGGCGGCAGCCCTGGTGGTGGAGGCGGCGGTTCAAGGAGTTGGGTGACGGTGGGAGAAATGAAGAAGAAGATGGAGAAAATGGGAAGAAGGGAAAGAAAGAAAGGAAAATTAAATAGAAAGAGAGGGAGAGGGAGAGGGGGAGGGAGGGGGAGGGAGGGGGAGGGGGAGAAGGGAAAGAAAGAAAGGAAAATTAAATAGAAAGAGAGGGAGAGGGAGAGGGGGAGGGGGAGGGGGAGGGAGGGGGAGGGGAGGGAGAGGGAGAGGGAGAGTATGGGAGGAGTGGGAGAGGTGAAGGGGCTACTACAGCAGCTGCTAGTGCTGCAGGGCATGGGCGTAGGGTGCAGGGCATGGGAGAAGTAAGGGAGAAGAAAAAGGAAAGAAGAAAAAGAAAGGAAAAGAAAGGAAAAGGAAAAAAAATAAAGAAAAGAAAAAGAAATAAGAAATAAATAATAAATAAATATATTATTAAATAATTAAATTAATAGTATATCCTGAGAGTATAAAGTAGAAGAGTAGAGAAGGAAAAAGCAGGAAAAGAAAAAAGGAAAATAATATTATTATTTAAATAGGGTAAAATTTGACTATTTCAGAAACGCTCTAAAAAATTCTCAAAAATAGAAAATATTATTTTAATATACCTGATGAAATTGGATTCGAGAAATTCAATCTAGTTTTTAAATTAAAAATCTTAAAATCTTTCAGCGATACAAGTTGACACCAAAATCGGTCAAATTTTGATAAATTTAGAAATTTTCAAAAAAAATGTATTTAGATAAAAATTGAGATTCTAAGAAATAATGTGAAAGCTATTTCTAAAAATTCAACTCTATTTGAAAACTAAAAAATCCAGGAATTGATCAGCGATGCCGATCGACACCGGTTTTGAAAATTTTGCAAAATAATCCTAAAAAATTCCAGAAAATCATGAAAAATCTAAAATATTAGAAAATAGTGTTTGAAACTAAAATCAGTCAAATCAGACTACCAAAAAGGTCAAATCAGTTAGTATGCAGGTATCAGGCTCTCAGTCCCGGTCAGGGCTGACTCTAACACTGAGAATCCAGATCCGATACAAATAACATAGGCAATCACAACCCAAAAGCAAATGCTGGAAGAAAATTGAAACAATATGGTCAAAAAAATTGGGACACATATCTGGGTATGTATCCGGGGAACGGGGTGCTACAATTTCGGTTACGCTTCACGGGTTGTTGGGGACCACCGGTAACTTGGAGCTGAGAAAGAGAAGGGGTGTGGCAAGATTGTGAAATCACCTAGAAGGTGGTGAATAGGTGACTAGCTAATCTAATGATGAATTAATACGGAATTAAAACTATTTATGTAAACTAAAAATTCTTATGCTAAACACACCAAGTATAACACAAGAGTGTAGTCGAATTCCCGGTGAAGGGCTTTGGACTATCTCCTTAAGATTCCTCTAGATAAGAGTTGAGGTGCCGCTATGACTCTCTTAGTTGAATACAAGTGTAAGCAAACAAACCCAAGCATATATCTATTTGAGCACAAGTATATATCAAGCATATAAAGATGAAAGCAATATAAGTAAGCAAGATATAAACACAAGTGAGAGATAGAGAGAGCAATCGCAAACATGGGAGATTTGTTTCGAGTTTTGAGCACCCTTACTCTACGTTCCCGCCTTCAACACTATGAATGATTTCCACTAAAATCGATCCCACCGGATCACTCGGTGCCGCAACACTTACAATGAGTTCACACTAGAACTCCTTGGACTCACTAGTCCCTCTCTTGTTCCCGCAAGAACTACACACCGCAATCACACTAGTTTGCGGAGGCCCCACACACCTCTACACCGAGCTCTCACTAGAACTCGAAACAATGCGAACCTGCAAGTCCGCCTCCTCAAATACAAAGTAGAACACTTTGGTGATCATAACTCTTTGATCACCTAAAGCACTCTCACAATAAAGATCCCTATAGGATTGATATAACAATGGATAGCTCAAGTGTATGAGAAAACTAGGATTGATTGGTGGTGAAAAAACTCAAGAAATCTCTTTTGCAAAACACTCTTGAAAAACTCTCCGTTTGATATGGAAGTATTTGGCTCTAAAACAAGTGGAGATAAACACTTAGAAGTGTAGGAAAAACAATCTTGAAAACCCACTTAAAATCTTGTAGAAAACAGTCCAAGGGAATCCCAATATATATTCTTCCAAAATATGGCCGTTGGAGGCCAACTTAGTAGGAATTCTTGTTGACCGCCAACGGTTGGATTTTCGACCGTTGGGAAGCTCGGTCGACCGGCGGTCGATTGAAAACTGGGCAAAGACCTAGCGGTCGACCGTCCAGTCGATTGGGGCCATTTACAGAGAGCAGAGACTCTCTGTCGGTCGACCGAGCAGTCGACCGACCCATGTTGTGCACGTTTGTGCACATCGGTCGACCAGAGTGGTCGACTGACTTCTGGCTCGGTCGACCGTCCGGTCAACCGGCAGAAGGCCAGTCCAACATTTTTCAGGGATTAAAAACTTGTCTTTTTACCTTCAATAAAATCCCATAAAATCATAAAAGATCTACAAAAATAAGTTCAGTAATATACTTTGATATAAAAACATGTTTGATTAAAAATTAAAACATATTTCAAACATTTTGAACTATTTTT
Source organism: Agave tequilana (assembly GCA_038442645.1). Classification (NCBI taxonomy): domain Eukaryota; kingdom Viridiplantae; phylum Streptophyta; class Magnoliopsida; order Asparagales; family Asparagaceae; genus Agave; species Agave tequilana. The sequence goes on along the minus strand of JAVJIF010006613.1, from coordinate 14,157 downwards.
GTAATATGAAATTTTTGCCTTAAATAAAAATCTGTATTTTTCAAAAACGATTTTTCCAAATTGAAAACCGATTTTTTCAAAACTCCTCCAAATACAAAAACAAGATATTTTAAACCCCTTTAAAGTTAGTGTGTATGGATATGATCCACTACACATATATGATGAAATATCTATGTTTTTGACAATAAACACTAAAATAAGTTTTGATAAAACACATGTATATTGAATCTTAAAAACCAAACCGGTATTTTCCAAAACAAAACTCTTTTATGAAAACACATATAAATCTTGTGTGTGAGTGTATATGAAACTTGAGCAATCCATCAACTAATCTATCCTTTACATTTTATCTAAAAAATAAATCTTGACACTTACAAACATGACACAAGTCTTCTTGAAAATCTTCTTCTCCTTTCTTGACTTGGTCCAAACCTTGATCCAATGAGCTAGACTCCTCTTGAGTATTTGATGCGATCTTGATTCACAAGCTCTTGAATTAACACGTGCTAGCTCTAAAACTTAACTTTAAATTTTTTGTTAAAGCTAAACACCTACTAAGATCTTAATCACATATCTGAGACTAATTTAAATACAAGATCATTAGTACTATAACTATATGAGTTAATCATCATCAAAACTAGAGCGATAGGCCTTTGGGCCAACAATCTCTCCCTTTTTGATGATAACAAAACTCATGGAGTTATATATGCATGGATTAAAGTTAAGCTTCATAGAAGCTCCCCCTTAACTCATGCATAGCTATAAACAATAAGATATTTAATGAAGTGCATAAAACTAAACAAATATATATGCATAAACAAGGAGATAAACATGCATAAATACATCAAATACTTCTCCCCCTTTTTGTCAAAAACTAAAACATATATATGCAAAAACATGTATATATCAAAACCCAAAATCCTTCTCCCCTTTTTTGTATAAAACAAGGAAATGAAAGAAACATGCATATATAAGCTCACAAAGTACCTCTCCCCCTTTTGTCAATTCATCAACAAAGGGGTGAAAGCAAATCCAACAATAAAAATATATATGCGATATACATTCATGAAGAGAGAGACGTGAAGTTAACTCCGCTGCATACATGCATTACATGAGGAAGGGATGACAAAACCCTAACTCACATAAAGCATAATATACAATGTATAAGTTAACATGTGAAGCTCCCCCTACACATGTATATCACATAAAGAAGAGATGTCAAGCTCCTCAATACAAGATACACTCAACATGAATCTATATATAGAAGAGATGTTAAGCTCCCCTTGCATATAGGCAAGACACATCAAGAAATTGTGAATTTTCTTTAAAACAACATGTTGAAATCCTTAAGTCAATTGGTATCTAAATCTTGTGATATCTTAAAATTTTGTGATACCAATTGAAATTGGAAATTTTTTATATCAATTAAAATTGAAACATTTATAAATTTTTGATACCAATAAAAGTAAAATATTTTATATTTTGATACCAAATGAAATATATAGTAAATTTTGATATCAAATAAAAGATTAAACATTTTTGATACCAATTGAATTCGAAACCTAATTGAAATCAAAACATATTGATGCCAATTTAAGTATATAGTAAATTGAAATTAAGATTTTAAGTCAAGCTTAGTATAAACATAATTTGTACTTTAAATATGTAAGGATATTGTAAATTAAGCACAAAATCATATATATGTATGAGAATGAAAATACCAATTAAAATTGATATTGTTTAAAATTGGAAGCATACATATATAAGTAAACATATATGAGTATACAAAAATAGAATTTCATGAAGTTTATGTGTATTACTCGTAACTATCCCCCCTAATCATGCACATGTTAAAGACTTTCAATTAGAGCATACAAGGTATGGTCACCCAACCATCCGCCTTTTGGTTGGTAGGGGTTTTCAAAAATGATAGTTTGAAAATATTTTAGCATAGTTTGAAAACTCTACCAATTGAAAAATAACTAACTAGTTTAAAGTAATTTTTGAAAAACTAGTTAAAGATCCTTCAAATATGAAACCAAATCATATGTATATCATGAAACATACTAAATACACAAAAGTTGACACTCAATCTATAAAGCTCAAAAATGTGCTCATGAAACAAAATCATGAGTAAACAAAAATAATGTTAGTGTACAAAGGTTATGTGGTTAGCATAATCATGAAAAATAGTCAATAAAGTTTAAAACAAACCTGAATTATCTTTTGTCATAAGCATAAAAGTGTATTTTTCAATTAAAACAAACTTCAAGGTATATGTATGTTTTATCCAAAATTAACAATATACATACATATCCCAAACATAAAAGAGTCTAAAATATAATTTGCATGAATGCAAGAGACTCAAGGGTATACATGTATATTTATTAGTTTTAAACAAGAATAATATATACATGAAGCAAAAACATATTCAAGAATAGGGAAAACATATATGAATGAAAGAATTATCAAAATTAGGTTATACATGTACATGTAATGAGTACAAATGAGCAATGAAGTATAAACATATAAGAATCAAATGTTACTCACTATTTGTACAAATATAAACACAAGTTTTGACAAAAACTACATCTAAACAAGTTATTCACCGCATGAAGCACAACATCAAAAACATGCTAAAAATATTTATATCAAAGCATGTAAACTAAAGTAGGAGTTTAGAGATTGTTACCAAATCATATGCACTATTCTCTAAGTCTCCAAAATATGGTAGTTCCCACCAAACTTCCTTGATAGTGATGCATCAATTGTATGTCCATCTAGCCCATGCATCCACCAAGGCACCAAACCTCTCACGTCATGTGAGAGCCTACACCTACATCAAACACAGGAGATGGGGACTTTGGTACCCATTTTCTTTTGGATCCACGGGGTTAGCATTGTTTGGAACCCAAACATTTTTATTAGCAAAATTTATAGAATTTACCTTATTATAACAAAACTTTGCTAAATGGCCTTTGCGGCCGCAATGTGTACATTTGTACACTCTAATGCACATGAGAGTGAGTGTGATCATGATGTGCAAAGTGTGCATATGTGTGCCGTGGGTGATGTGCATGAACATGTGAAACTTGTTTCTTTTGAAATAAGGTTTCCAATCTATTATGATTAAATACACAATTACTCAAAGTTAAGTTCAAACAATTTATTCTATTTTTAAAAAATTGCATCTCATTTTTATCAATAGTAGCATGAAAAGTATGGTGAGAATGAGACTCAACACTCTTTTTCTTTTTAGAAATATTTTTCTTTTCTTTTAAAACAAATTTTCTTTTCAAAGAGTTATTTCTTGCAAAGCAATTTCTTTTTTTTCACCAAATTAATTTTATTCTTCAAAGCATTATTTCCTTCACAAAAATCATTTAGTTTAGAAAACAAGAAAATATTCTAATTTTTCAAACATTCATTTTCTTTTGAAATATTTTCAAGTTTATTTTGAAAAGAAACTTGTTCCTTTGAAATGGATTCATATTTATTTTTCAATCTTTTATGGTCCTTTTTAAGCAAATCATATTTTTCAAGAAGTTGTTGACAAAATGAAGCAAGATCATCATTAGACATGTCAACATCCTCATCAAGCTCGGATTCAGAATTTACCTCAAGAGGGTTATTCTCTTGGACCATGTAGCACAAGTTGGAAGCATCACTTCCATCATCCGAGTCACTCCCTGCATAGTATTGCTCTTGTTCGTCAAGGGAGACTATAGTGTTTCATACTATAAAAGCCGAATCAAAGTTAAAACCCTAGATAAATATTCATCATTTAGGATTGACTTTAAAGCATGAATGGCTTTTGCATTAGTCTCTAAATGTTTGCCGTTTAAACAATATGAATCTTTAATAGTGGTAAAATAAAAATGAATATCTAGGGCTTTGAGGTACATTGACATCTTAACCTTCCAAGTTTGGATGTTAAGAATATCAAAAGTGGGAGGTGACATGAAATCTATGTGTGTGTATAAATATTGTGATTAGCCAAAAATAAGGATCTTTAACTCTAGGTTGTTAGACCCAAATCAAGAGCACCAAGCTCTGATACCATTTGAAATCACCAGAGGGATGTGAATAGGTGACTAGCTAATCTAATGATGAATTAATGCGGAATTAAAACTATTTATGCAAGCTAAAAAATTTTATGCTAAACACACCAAGTATAACACAAGAGTGTAGCCGAATTCTCAGTGAAGGGCTCTAAATTATCTCCTCAAGATTCTCTAAATAAGAGTTAAGGTGCCACTATGGCTCTCTTGGTTGAATACAAGTGTAAGCAAACAAACCCAAGCATATATCAATTTGAGCACAAGTATATATCAAGCATATAAAGATGAAAGCAATATAAGCAAGCAAGATGTAAACACAAGTGAGAGAAAAAGAGAGCAATTACGAACACGGGAGATTTGTTTCGAGGTTCGAGCACCCTTGCTCTACGTCCCCGCCTTCAATACTGTGAAGGATTTCCACTAAAATCGATCCCACCGGATCACTCGGTGCCGCAACACCTACAAGGAGTTCACACTAGAACTCCTTGGACTCACTAGTCCCTCTCTTGTTCCCGCAAGAACTATACACCGCAAGCACACTAGCTTGCCGAGGCCACACCTCTACACCGAGCTCTCACTAAAACTCAAACAATGCGAACCCGCAAGTCCGCCTCCTTAAATACAAAGTAGAACACTTTGGTGATCATAACTCTTTGATCACCTAAAACACTCTCACAACAAAGATCCCTATAGGAATGATATAGCAATGGATAGCTCAAGTGTGTGAGAAAACTAGGATTGATTTGGTGGTGAAAAACTCAAGAAATCTCTTTTATAAAACACTCTTGAAAAACTCTCCTTTTGATATGGAAGTATTTGTCTCTAAAACAAGTAGAGATAAACACTTAGAAGTGCAGAAAAAACTATCTTGAAAACCCACTTAAAATCTTGTAAAAAGTAGTCCAAGGGAATCCCAATATATAGGCTCATAAAATATAGCCGTTGGAGGCCAACTCAGCAGGAAATCCTGTTGTCGATCGACTGCCCAGTCGACCGCCAACGATCGGATTTTCGACCGTTAGGAAGCTCTATAGACCGACCGGTCGACCGAAAACTGGGCAAAGACCTAGCGGTCGACCGCCCGGTCGACTGGGCCATTTACAGAGAGTAGAGACTCTGTGTCGGTCGACCGAGCGGTCGACCGGCCCATGCTGTGCACGTTTGTGCAGATCGGTCGACCGGAGCAGTCGACCGACTTCTGGCTTGGTCGACCGACCGGTCGACCGGCAGAAGGCCAGTCCAACATTTTTCAGGGATTAAAAACTTATCTTTTTACCTTCAATAAAATTATTAAAAATCTACAAAAATAAGTTCAGTAATATACTTTTATATACAAACATGTTTGATTAAAAATCAAAACATATTTCAAACTATTTTTGTAAAATGGAAGTTTTGCCTTAAACAAATATCTGTATTTTTCAAAAATGATTTTTTCAAATTGAAAACCGATTTTTCCAAAACTCCTCCAAATACAAAAATAAGATATTTTAAACCCTTTTTAAGCTTAGTGTGTATGGATATGATCCACTACACATATATGATGAAATATCTATATTTTTGACAATAAGCTCTAAAATAAGTTTTGATAAAACACATGTATATTGAATCTTAAAAACCAAACTGGTATTTTCTAAAACGAAAACTCATTTATGAAAACACATATAAATCTTTTGTGTGAGTATATATGAAACTTGAGCAACCCACCAACTAATCTATCATTTGCATTTTATCTAAAAATAAATCTTGGTACTTACAACATGACACAAGTCTTCTTGAAAATCTTCTCTTGAAAATCTTCTTCGCCTTTCTTGACTTGGTCCAAACCTTGGTCTAATGAGCTAGACTCATCTTGAGTACTTGATGCGATCTTGATGCACAAGCTCTCAAATCAACACGTGCTAGCTCTAAAACTTGACTTTAAATCTTTTGTTGAAACAAAACACCTACTAAGATCTTGATCACATATTTGAGACTAATTTAAACACAAGATCATTATTACTATAACTACATGAGTTAATCATCATCAAAACTAGAGCGATAGGCCTTTGGTCCAACAGATTGACCTTCTATGACATTGGCTTCGTGGGCCTCGTGGAAGACGTTGATGCGAATCACGAGCGCGATACGACCGGAAATGGCGCTATTTGCACATGCCATCTTTGGGGAAGTCTCCGAAGAGACTTGAGATCGGATCTCCGAGGAGACCCTACGGTACTGTCATGCCACCCTGGGGCTCTTGGAGCCAAAAGAGAGGACTCTTCATACTTTGCCTGGTCGAATTCCACAATGAGTGACTCGACCATTTTTTCATGAAACTGATGTCACCTTGCGCCACAACTTGCTCATCAGTGGAGAAAGCACTCCCCGACGGAGTGACCATCTCTTGTATGGGGAGGAATGTTGAAAGTGTATTGCAGGTTTTTCTTGAATCAATGAAAAGTTACAACAACTCAAAATTCAAACTACAAGAGAGAGAAGACACTGAAGCTTAGATCTTCTCTTTGTTTAAGGTGTGTTCTTTGCATAGCGGTGGAATGTGATTCTTATTTTTCGTTGACCGAGTGAACGTCAAGCTTTTCTGGAAGTCTTCTCCTTG